>JZKD02S0920001.1:358206-390311 GCA_000966675.3 Picea glauca | reverse complement strand
TTTTATTATTTTTTATTCCCTCAAAATTTGTGACCAGTCAAAGTTTGACTTTGAATTTTGACCATGACTTCATTGACTAAGCAAGAAAGGATGTCAGATGAGATGGGGTCATAATGCAACATGGATCACACTATCGGAAAGGTATCAACGATCCCATCAATAATATTCCATCGGTGATCTAATTTTATTCCACATAGTTCCTCAATTTTGGCCATGAAAATGTTTTCTCAAAGACCCTAATTTTCTTGTGGGGCCCACAAAAATGCTCAAACTTGTGAAAGGTGCCACATCTCCATACAATGTCCAATCGAGGAAAATGAAGTACCAATGGAATTGTATCTATGATTAATTCGATAAGGTGGAAATGGATCTCCATGATGAGATTGTTAATTAGTATTTTAACTTCCCTGAAATAGTCTAGAGACTTGTGACAGTTAGAGACCATCCTTCCCGAAACAATCTAGAGACTCATGAAAACTCTAATGGGGTCATTTGATTTTGGAATGAGGAAAATGAGGCATCATCGGAAAGGCCTCTCAGTCTACTATAGAATGGAACCCCTGATTTTCTAATTCAGAGCCTATTAACAACAATTTTTTAACCCTGAACCATTGTTACCAACCTGGCCTCTTAAACTCGCCTGAATTTGCAAAGGCTCCTTCTCACCAATCAGGGATGAACTAGGCATATTTTTTTTATTTCAGGTCAATTATCAGAACAAAATATTACCAGGAAGTCACAACTAAGGATTTTGTCCATTTAGGAGGTGTGAAACTTGATCCTTTCTTAAATTGGCCATATGAACTCGGAATTAGGCTCATGATATCCCTTTGGAAAAAATATCCATATCTGAACAAGATGAAAACAATTTATTTTACACATAATGAATAGGTTTCATTTTATTTCTTGTGAAAGACCATATTCCCATGGGACCTGTCCAATGAAAAGTGAACGGGGCCAATGTTGAAAATTTCACAAACCTAGTGCTTAGCTCATGAAATATGAACTAAGAAACCTTGACATAGGAAATTATGATATGGGATGGTTTTAGAACTTAAAAATGATCCATAGAAGTTCCCCCCAAGGGAAAATTAACATGGTCCTGAGACAATCTGGACAAGGTTGAAATGAGCCCACTTAGGGATCGTTAAGATGTTGATGTACATAAGGGTATTGATGACTGTCAGGAAGATTTCCAATAAATAATAGTAGGCTATGGAACATCATGAATTTGAAAATCATTTATCGCTACTATCCCTCAAATTGATACTTGGGGAACTAGCCCAACTGAATGTAACACCCTGTGATTGACTTGAATTGATATCAAGTGACTTGAAATTGTATCATTATCCTCTTCTATTATTTTATAAGTCACTATGCACTCAGATAAAACCTTTGAATTCAACCCATTGATACTCTCTAATGAGAAAGGACCATAGTAACTATGACTCCTACCATTGTCTTTAACTGAAACCAGAGCATAAGAGGTTGATAAGAGAAACCCTCATGTCATCTTGTGAAGAAATGAAAGTGATAAAAATCATGTTGAGCCCAAAGAATATTTTTGGGTCAACATTCTTGGCGTAGGAGGGGAAATTCCTTTCAATGCATGTAGAACAAAGGGATCACCTGCATGACAGGTGGGAATACTCGGTAGAAATTTATACTTATTTTTAGTAACCGAGCTGGGTGAAGGGGAGGATTCAATTGTAGTATGAGGACAATTTTTCACATTAGGGATAAACCAAAGAATTAAAGTGTTGCACTAAGGATATACACTATAATTTATGTTGAGATTCAAAAACGATAAAAGAAAAAGGAAATGACCTAGGTTTTGTTGAGTAATGTGGCCCAAGTGGCATGGGTCCCTCAATTGGATTATGGATTAACTGTGAGAATTGAGACTTAAGGTCAATCTTGGATCAACACAAATTTAAATGCATGGCTTCGATTCTCGACACACAAACAAGAAAACGTTTGAAAATGTCTTGCATATTTTGGAGGTATTGGAATTCATATTTTCTAGTTACCTCCTCTAGTTCGATCAGTGTGTCTAAATGATGTTTTAAGGGATGCAATTCAAATAGACAATCTCAAGGACATAATAGACAATATCAAAGACAGGATTTCCAAGTGAACATGCAAAACAGTAGGGGTTCCATACACCAGAGTGTAAGGACTTTGGCTTGTAGTTGTCTTGGGGGTTAGATGGTCAACTCATAAGGATAATTTTAACTTAGTGTGCCAATAAAACTTGTTGTTTTTCACTGCTACCTTAAGGATCTGAATCATATTTTTATTGGTTGATTCAACCAATCAATTACCATGGGGGTAATAGGTGGAAGATCTAAAAAGTTGAATGTCATATGTGTCACCAAGGTGAAGCATGACATCAAACATCAAATTTGATCTTTTATCAGTTAGTATCTCATTAGGGGTGTTGAAGCGGGATAAACTTTTATGCTCAATGAATTCTACCACCTTTTTTTTCATAGCATTCCTATGGGAAACTACTTCAGCCCACTTCATAAAGTAGTTGGTAGCAATTAATATGAATATATGACCTGCACTTGAAGGTGGAGATATTTTCCTAATGAATTCCATACCCCATATTGTGAAAGGGGCTTGTTCTTCAATAGGTTTAAGAGGTAAAAAAAACTAACTTTTGCTTCCCAGTGAAACATTGGCAAGCTTCACATTTTCGAACCATTAAATGAGCATCTTGGTTGAGTGAAGGCCAAAATTAGCATGTATGTAAAAAATTTGCTGCAGTGGTTTTGGCTAAAAAGTGACCTCCACAAACCCCAGAATGACATTGTTCAAGTGCCATTTGGGCTTGATCAGAAGTCAAACAATGCAACAAAACTCCATCAAGGTTTCTCTAATAAAGTATTTGATCTTGCAAGACATATCATACAACTTGTAAGCAAAGTGATCTCTTTTATTTAGTTTCCATGTCTAGTGGGAAAACATCATTCATAAGAAAATATACAATAGGTTTGTATTATGGTTGTGAGGCTAAATAAAAAAATTTAACCATTTCTTCGTAAGAAATCAAGTCTTCGACTTGAGGTGATTCAACTATGACTGAGTCATGGGATTGAGTTATAAATTGATCCAACCATGTTCCCCTTATGGCTTTTGTCAGTTTAATATCCAAGCCATATCCTTGCATGCACGTGATCCACTTGGACCATTTACTATGTAGTTTAGTTTGATTCAAAGTAGTGACTAAGAGAGACATAGGAACAAAAATATGAACTTTATGGCCTAGGATGTGATGTCAGAATAGCGCCAAGTATTTATACAAATAATAACTATGTTTCTCAAGTTGATAACAGTTCAATTGATGTGTCTTCAAATTCTGACTTACAAAGAAAATTGGTCGGAGGTTTTCCTCATGGTCCTTTTGCAATAACATTGCAAAAATAGTTACCTCTAATGAGTTAGTGTACATGACAAAGTCTTTAGAGTGATCAGGAACAATCACCAAAGGTTTCAAAGAAATGTCTTTCTTAATAGAATCAAAATCATGACGTGTAGGGGGGTCCCATTTGAACAAAATGTCCTTTTTCATAATATGATTTAGAGGTTTGACAACTTGAGAAAAATCAGGAATGAAGCATATTAGGAAGTTTATATTTCCAAAGAAATATTACAACCATTTTTTATTGGTAGGTAAGGGAATCCTTTTGATTGTTACCACTCTCTTAGAGTCAACTTTGACACCTTCTTGAGACATAATTTGGGCGAAGATATTTCCCTCCATGACACTAAAAATGGTCTTCTTAGGATTTAAGGATATGCCAAACTAACGACATCTAAGAAGAACTTTCCTAAGGTGATTAAAATTACTACCTCGTTTTTTGGAGAAAATTGTGAGGTCATTGAAGTACACAACTATAATTTTACCCAACAAGCCTTTGAAAGAAATGGCCATGGATTGTTGAAATGTACTTCTGACATTTATCAAACCAAAAGTCATCTTGTGATATGCACATGTTCCCCAACTTGAAGTAGTGAAGGTGGTTTTGTGACTATCAGAAGGTTTGAGGGATATCTGATTGTAACCTAAAAAACCATCTAAAAGAGGCATCATTTGAGCCCCATAGAATTTTTTGAGGATATCCTCCATATGCTGGATAAGGTAGTTTTCTTTTAAGGACACTTTATTTAAATGTCGAAAATCAACACACAACTAAATATCCTTAGTTTTCTTCCTTATGGAAATCAAATTGGATACCCACTATGAATAGTGAACATAGTAGATGACCCATACTCCTTCCATCTTGTATAATTCATCCTCTCTCTTTTTTTCTAAAGTAGGGTTGTTCTTCGTTTTTTTTTTTTTGTAAGGCTTCGAATAAGATATTATGGGTATGTCATGGACTGTCTATTGCATATTGAAAAACTTTAGATCCTTGTAGGAACAAGAAAATAACATTTGACCTCTATTAAGAATTCTATGAATTGAGTGATATGAGAAGGAGAACATTGTTGTTACACACCAAAATGTCACACTTAAGTGTTGCACCTATTTACACCTAAGTGTCGCAAGTGTCATAAAGTGTCATATGCACCTTACTAAGTGTTGCATGCACTTTATCAAAGTTTCGTATGCCCCTTACTAAGTGTCACAACACCTTGACACCATGAAAGAACATTTTTCACAATCCCTAGTTAGTGTGGAGGAGAAATATATCATATGAAGGTTAAAATACTATGTGCTCATGATTTATTCATTATTATTCATTAAAAAGGAAATTAATTTAGTGTAAGAATCCACCTCACATTTAGTTTCCTAATCTCAAGGAGAAGTTGAGAATCTCATTGACGGTTGAGAGATTTTCTCAAACCAAAATCCTAATTTGGTGGATCTTGAAAGATATTTCCTCCTTAAAATACTTGAGAGATATTTTCTCCCTAAAATCCGTGAGGGATATTTTCTCCCTAAAAATCTTGGAGATCTCAATTTAGTGGATCTAGTGAGTGATATTCTTCGTGTTGGTTAAGCCTCCAAATCTTATATAATGAGGGCTTTCAATGGTGAAGAGGGAAATATTTGAGGTATCAAACCTTTGATCATGGGGAAAGAATTCAGCATTTTGATTTCAAGATTCATTCAAGGGGTTGGATGAAGAAATCTTGGTGAAGATACTGTGTTGTCAATCATGCTTTGTAAGTGCCTTCTTTGACTTTCCAATTAATATCAACTTGGCCTATTCCCTTCAAGCTCATGTCTATTATCATTTCATTTTCATAGATAGATTTTCTTTATATAATCATATAGAGTAGGAAGAAGAGTTCCTTTTCTAGTCTTTGCAAGGTTTCATTTTCATTTAGGATCTTGGAGATCAAGCCTACAGATTGGAGCAACAAGGTCGAACATCGCAACAAGGTACGACACATTCTTCTTCTATTTTTCTTGATTGATTGAGTTAGATATATAGGGACATTAGAAACCATTTTTTTTACTTATGGCTTTGAACCAAAGATATGGGTCTTGGTTCAAAGGGTAGCTTAGCCTATTCACGGGGTAAGATTTCTCACAACATAAAAATGGTGACTCCATTGAGGGAGGACATTGACTAGTTTTCCTCTTTTTTGTCTTGAATCCCTTGCTTGTGATTAGATATTTCTTGTTTAATTTTTGTTTCTGACCTATTTCCCCTTATCCCTTCCTCATTGAAGATTTTACAGAGTCATTGATTGGTTTTTCTAAGTTTTTAGTCTTTTTGAGCCATTTTTTGAACTTTTCTAGAACTGGACCTCCCCTATAGTTGTCACCATGGCACTATTATCTTGAATGGAGCTCCCCTATAGGTGACCACAGGGATCCATTATCCTGACTAGTGCTCCCCTAGAGTCCTATAAAGGGTGCCATTCTCTTTACAGGAGCTCTATCTCTTAAGGACATGAGCGACATTTTCTCTTTTTGAGGAAAATTCAGGGTTTGTACCTTGATCTGCTAGGTCTGTTGAAGTGGAATTTTAACTCAAAAGTCTTCCAAATTTTTTTTACTTTGTTTGATTGAGGATTTGATACTTATCACTCATTTTTGTCTTTTTTGAGCTTGCAAAACTATTCTAAGTTGCGAGATAGGTTCACCTTGATTTTTACTAGTTTGGTCTTTGTCTCATGATGTTTTCAATTATCTAATTGATTGGAAGAAGTATGTAAAGGTTTGATTGGTCTTGAGTTTCTTTTCAATCTTCCTTGGAACATATCGCTATTTTGAATGATTGAGATTATTTTTCTTACCACAACCTAATTTGAATTCCTTTTATTTATTCTCATTTTTAAGGATTGTTGAGTGATTATCTCTTTCTCTTTTCATCATTTGGGTTCTTGTTGGACGCATTTTGACATTTCTTGTTGAATTTTTGAGTTCTTGATTGAGCGAGTTATGTCACACCTGGTTTCTCTCAGTTCTTGTCAGTTTTGAGTGCATTTCTTGTTCGATCTTTTTACTTCATTTTCTTTTGTATCTACATTGGATTCTTGCATTGAAAGTAAGGAAGTAGAAAGAACTTGCATTTGATTTAGGTCCATTTCTTTTATAATCAAATGAACAGAAATTGATTGCAGGGGTGGTACATGTTCGTACTTTTCATTAGGTAAATTGCATTGGGTTTATGCATTTTGGAATGGAAAATGACTCTTCTCCTTTCCATAGATAGACTTCATTGAACATAAATCTGTGCATCTCATTCTGGTGCACTCTTTTGGAGTCCAAGTCATGAATATCATGAGTTTCACTTCCATACCCTTGAGTAAATAACACCCTAAAAATCAAAGCACCAATTAAAATCTATCTAGAATTTTTTCTTTCTAGGGATCTGCAAATCTACATTAGCTTAAGTGTAGGGATTTGGAATAGGTGTTGAGAATAACTTTCCAAATCCATAAAAAAACACAGAATCTTGCGACAAGGAGAGAAAATCCTTTTTTTCCATAAGCATACCCGGGACCCCCCTCTCACAAAGGGGTTAAACACGAGGTCCTGTGAAGGAGAGCAGCATAGATTACCCCTCCAAAGCTTAACCAAACATAGTGGAAATATCGTATACTGGGGGTTCTTCTTGAAGTGTCATTGGTTTCATTAGGTCTCAATGATTCATGAATATCGATTACATTTGAGGTCCTATGGAGTTTATCAGTCCTCTAGAAAATTTTCTTTCTAGGGATCTGCAAATCTACATTAGCTTAAGTGTAGGGATTTGGAATAGGTGTTGAGAATAAATTTCCAAAGCCATAAACAAACACATAATCTTGCGACAAGGAGAGAAAATCAATTTTTTGTATAAGCATACCCGAGACCCTCCTCTCACACAGGGGTTAAACACGAGGTCACGTGCAGGAGAGTAGCAAAGATTCCCCCTCTGAAGCTTAACCAAATGTAGTTGAAAGATCATATACTAGGGGTTCTTCTTGAAGTGTCATTGGTTTCATTAGGTCTCAGTGCTTCATGAATCTGGAATCCATTCGAGGTCCTCTGGATTTTATCGGTCCTCTTGTCTTCAGTCCTCTGGAAGAATTTTGAACTTGATATCCTACCCATACGTTCAATCTCGATTGTCGACTATACCCACTTGGAGGATGATTGCGAGTTGGTAACCTTAGTAGCCTTTATCTTTAGTGTTCGTACACAAGGTGGTGGTGAAGGGGTGTCTTTGTTGTACCTGGGTCAGACATTGGTCACACTCTCTCGAGATCCTTGGAGGGAACTTGTACCAAGGTGTAAGTCCATTAAGTATATCATCACATAATTGATCCACCCTATCTATATCAACCCCTTTTTCATATTAATACTATGAAAAAAAAATAAAAGAGTGCCAATAACCTTAATCCACACCCTAGAAAATCGCTCCCATAAAGCCATTATTTTCCAAATTACATCCTATTTGAAGGCTCACACAACTCTTAACAACCAATGATGTCTCGACACTTAAGACAACTTTTTTAAAATGATTGTATCAACTCCAGTCTACAGGAAAGGACTAATAACATGAAATACCATAGATAAAATAATCCGAACCTCACCCTATGTAACCCTCACTCGACGCGAGGCTTTATTCTTTGGTTCGTACTCTTATACATAAAAATAAAAATATTGTTTTCAAATCACAAATTTATATCGTGATTTTGTTTTTAGGCTGGTTTGGATTTTTGGATAGACTATCCATAAGAAAGTGGTTTCAGCGTGATCTGACATTTTGGAGTTCTGTAATCGAAATTTACGAGCATTTCTATACTATTTTCATCAGCTTTTCGTTCCAGGTATTTTACTTTTATACTTTAGTTCACTTGAAGATTTACTAAAGAAATGCTCTTGTTTTGGACTGTAACAGTGTTGTTATCTATGTCTTTTTTCTTTAATTGGTCTTGTTATGTGTTACATGCAGTTGTTACCACATAATGGCTTTAGCTAATTCACTAGTAAGCAATGAAGATCATATCGAAATCGAGAGGAAAATAGTTCCAGAGAGATATATGGACATCATTTCCTGCGATTTTTCTTACGATCCCATCTGATTATCACTGGACCAAGATCCCACTCAGATTCTCTTTAATAGAAAAACTATAGAGACCATTTGGGAAACCAAACTTGAAGCCGAGAACCCATTTACTAAAAAATGGTTCAACACGAAAAATCTCATTCCCCAAACAGAATTGAGGCAGGAAATGAAAGACTACATTAAACTTCAAATTTTTTCAGTGCGTAGTGGTGCAGAACTAGATGTGATTGAAGAGTACACAAAATTTTTGGAAGAGCGACATATGAAGTAATATCTAGACATATTAGGGAAATCTTTGTCAGAAAATATGACGAAGAAAATACAATATTCGACAATGTGGAAGAAAATTAATCTACTGCGTATGTATTGTTAGTTTCATTCTAAGAACATAGAAATGTTCAGATATTTACATGGCTTCATATATTTGAATGAAATGATCATTCAAATAAGGATGCTTCTGGCGAGCGATTCAATTATAGAAAATGATACCAAAGAAACTGTATTGGAAGTTTGTAAGGAAATCTGTAGGGCTATTGATGTTATAGGCCTGAGACCATTGGACATACATGAAATAGAAGAAAAACATAGGAAAGTTCTCTTTATTGGGGGGTATGTCATAATGATAGACCATGTTTATCTCTATAACAAAATTTATTATACAAAAATCGATTCCCTCATGTTAAGATTGTATTGTAAAAATTTTGATGAGATGAATGTGCAAGCTCAGCAAATTATTGAAAAAGAAATTTACGAAACTATTGTAGGAATTATGGGTCCTTTCCTCATTACAAGGAAATTGAGTAAAACCAATGCAAAGGAAATCAATAGTGAAGACTTGATTCACGCCATTTCTATTATGCAAAGATCCTGGATCACAACATAATCTTTCGATAATCCACTTCAGTCGTTATTGTTGTATAATGCTCTAATTATATCCATCGCTAGAGAAATTGATACATCAAAAGATATGAGAGTTCTTCGGGAGGGACAACTCCTTGAAGCCGAAGCATAGGGGCGACATAATTCTAAAGGCCTTGAATTGGGTCTTTGTCTTGTCAAACATATAATAATGACATAAGGCTTATCAACTACTAATATTTTCGAAGGAGGTTTTGATATAGTAGATGATATCATTGGCATGTTTGAACATTTTACTCGTAACGATGAGAATGAGAATGAGGATGAGGATGAAACATTTTACTGGTACAAACACTTTGCCATGTCTCTGCCCTTGATGGGGTCTCAACATCCATTTGGTGGGCTCTTCAGCCCCATGGAGGTCTGAACGGATCATCTCTCGATGTGTACCTATCCAACATGTTACATGTATGTCGAGCATGATCCTGCACATCAACAACTACACCCTCGAGGGGCTCATAAGTCACAGGGATCATAGCAATGACAATCACATCTCATCATCAATATTATTAAACATGTGCATAAAACCCCTTTACCCTAGTCTAGTGCTCAAAGACATTATACAAGTCTACAATGCAAGTTTGGGGGAGGTGACAGGACGTCCTATTGGGCTAGTGTCTACTGGAAGAGGTATGTTTCTGGAAAGGATTAAATCCAAGTCATGTAAGTGGGTGAGGTGGATGGGGCTGCCTAGACAAAAGGTGCAATGATAGCAGGGATGGCTTACCAGTGGGTGCCTCTATGGAGGGTGAGTTGCACCTATCATTGATGCAAATATTTCCAAGACCATTCATGCCTTTTATATTGATTCTTTTTCTTCCAAGATGCTGGTCAAATAACACTGCCCTAGCTTGGTGACTAGTGGTGGAAATGTTAGCCACAAGAATTTCACAGAAACGAGAAGGTTGGCTCGTGATGATATCCACTTTCTCTTGGCCATGAAACCAAGATCCACTACCCTGGCATGGTAACCAATTGCTAGTAGTGTCATACCATTAGGCACCCATGGACCTAATAGGCTAGCTCGTGATGAGACCCCCTATCCCTCAACTAGGTCTTGATTTATTTTACGGGTCCCTTTATTTCTTGCTGAGAATCTCTTTATTGCTTTCTCGGGGATCCTTGGGTGAAGCGTCTCGAGGTTTTATTCTTAGGCTTTTATTGTCATATTCTTTTACCCCCCAGGACTTTAGTCCATTCTTCTCACAAGGTAAGGTGAAACCCCTAAATGATTGGCTAACCTTATGCCCAAACCAATGTAACAGGATGGGTGAGAGGGAAATAAGATGGAAAATGGTATGTATGGCGGGAACGAATGATGGCTTTTCAAAAATCCCTCAGTGGAAACTCAAAACCTATGGACACAATATTTTTAGGGCATCCTGTCACTCCCCCCAGACATGGTCAAGTGGACAAGCATAAGATCCAAGCACCCGTTATAAATAAGGGAATCAAATAGACATATTCAAAGGTTTTGAGGATCAGAGTGACACATACCATGATACCTAGACTCATTACCTCATGGAGCAAGAACCATCTCCGATGCAGGACTAAGCGGAAGGTGATGGATGTTGTTGTTGCTTCTCACAAAGTGGAGGCACTGAAAGGGAGAAAATATTGGCCCTCCAGGGCCATGCTCAAGTCGATCTAGCTCTCGATACTCCATGTCTAGGACCTGTGGGCCTCGAGACATAATCTCCTATTTATCCCTGAAAGTGGGGGTTAACAAGCACCATTCTCTCTTTTTGAGGAAAATTTAGGGTTTTTACTTTGATCCGCTAGGTTTGTTGAAGTGGAATTTTAACTCAGAAGTCTTCCAATTGTTTTTTGACTTTATTTGATTGAGGATTTGATACTTATCACTCATTTTTATCGTTTTTGATCTTGCAAACCTCTTCTAAGTTGAAAGATAGGTTCACCTTGATTTTTGCTAGTTTGGTCTTTCTCTCATGATGTTTTCAATTATCTAATTAATTGGAAGAAGTCTGTAAGGGTTTGATTGGTCTTGAGTTTCTTTTCAATCTTTCTTGGAACATCTCGCTATTTTGAATGATTGAGATTATTTTTCTTACCACATCCTAGTTTTAATGTCTTTTCTTGCTGCTCATTTTTAAGGATTGTCGAGTGATTATCTCTTTCTCTTTTCATCCTTTGGGTTCTTGTTGGACGCATTCTGACATTGTGTTTTCTTGTTGAATTTTTGAGTTCTTGATTGATCGAGTTATGGCACACTTGGTTTCTCTTAGTTCTCATCAATTTTGAGTGCATTTTTTGTTCGATCTTTTTACTTCATATTATTTTGTATTTGCATTGGATTCTTGCATTGAAAGTAAGAAAGTAGAAAGAACTTGCATTTGATTTAGGTTCATTACATTTATAATCAAATGAACAAAAATTGTTTGCATTCAAAGTTTTGGGTGGTACATGTTCGTAGTTTTCATTAGGTAAATTGCATTGGGTTTATGCATTTGGGAATGGAAAATGACTCTTCTCCTTTCCATAGATAGACTTCATTGAACATAAATTTGTGCATCTCATTCTATTGCACTCTTTTGGAGTCCAAGTCATGAATATCATGAGTTTCACTTCCATACCCTTGAGTAAACAACACCCTAAAAATCAAAGCGCTAATTAAAATCTATCTAGAAATTTTTCTTTCTAGGGATCTGCAAATCTACATTAGCTTAAATGTAGGGATTTGGAATAGGTGTTGAGAATAACTTTCCAAAACCATAAACAAACCCAGAATCTTGTGACAAGGAGAGAAAATGCATTTTTTGCATAAGCATATCCGGGACCCCCCTCTCACACAGGGGTTAAACAAAAGGTCGTGTGCAAGAGAGAAGAAAAGATTACCCCTCCAAATCTTAACCAAACGTAGTGGAAAGATTGTATATGGAGGGTTCTTCTTGAAGTGTCATTGGTTTCATTAAGTCTCAGTGCTTCGTGAATCTCAAATTCATTCGAGGTCCTCTGGAGTTTATTCCTCTAGAAGAATTTCGAACTTGATATCATGCCCATACGTTCAATCCCGAATGTAGACTGTACCCACCTGGAGGCTGATTGCGAGTTGGTAACCTTAGTGGTCTTTATCTTTAGGGTTCAAATGTTGGTCGTACTCTCTCAAGATCCTTGGAGAGAACTTGCACCAAGGTGTAAGTCCGTTAAGTAGATCATCACATAACAGATCCACCCACTCTATGTCAACCCCTTTTTCATATTAATCCTATGACAAAAAAAAAATGTCAGTAACCTTAAGCCACAACCTAAACAACCCCTCCCATAAAGCCATTATTTTCCAAATTACATCCTATTTGAAGGCTCACCTCAACTCTTAACAACCAATGATGTCTCAACACATAAGATAACTTTTTTAAAATGATCATATCCACTCTAGTCTATGGGAAAGGACTAATAACATACAATACCATAGATAAAGGAAGCCAACCCTCACCCGATGTGAGGCTTTACTGTTTGGTTCGTACTCTTATAAAAAAATAAAAAAATATCGTTTTCAAATCACAAATTTATATCTTGGTTTTGTTTTTCGGGTGGTTTGATTTGTCGGATAGACTATCCCTAAGAAAGTGGTTTCAACGTGATCTGATATTTTGGAGTTTCGTAATAAAAATTTACGAGCAATTCTATACAATTTGCATTAGCATTTTCTTCCAAGTATTTTACTTTTATATTTTCGTTCACTTAAGATTTACTATGCTGTAATAATGTTGTTGTCTGTGTCATTTTGCTTTAATTGGTTTTGTTTTGTGCTGCGTATAGCTGTTACCACATAATGGCTCCAGCTAATTCACTAGTAAGCAAAGAACAATAGATCGAAATCGAGAGGAAAATGGTTCCAGAGAGATATATGGACATCATTACCTGTGAGTTTGCTTACGATCCCGTTCGATTACCGCTGGACCAAGATCCCACTCAGAGTCTCTATAATAGAAAAACTATAGAGACCATTTGGGAAACCAAACTTGAAGTCGAGAACCCGTTTACTAAAAAATGGTTCAACGCGAAAAGTCTCATTCCCCAAAGAGAATTGAGGCAGGAAATGGAAGATTACATTAAACTTTAGAATTTATATGTGTGTAATGGTGAAGAGATAGATGTGATTGAAGAGTACACAAAATTTTTGGAAGAGCGACATATGAAGAAATATCTAGACATATTAGCGATATCTTTGTCAGAAAATATGACGAAGAAAATACAATATTCTGCAATGTGGAAGAAAATAAATCTACTATGCATGTATTTTCAGTTTCATTCTAAGAACATAGAAACGCTCAGATCTTTACATGGCTTCAGATATTTGAACGAACTGATCATTCAAATAAGGATGCTTCTGACGAGCTATTCAATTATAGAAAAGGATACCAAAGAAACTGTATTGGAAGTCCGTAAGGAAATCTATAGGGCTATTGATGTTATAGGCCTGAAACCATTGGACATGCATGAAGCAGAAGAAAAACACAAGAAAGATCTCCTGATTGGGGCGTATGCCATAATGATAGACCATGTTTATTTCTATAACGAAAATCGATTCCATTATGTTAATATTGTATTGTAAAATTTTTGATGAGATGAATGCCCAAGCTCAGCAAATTCTTGAAAAAGAAATTTACGATAAAAAACATTGATTTTTATATAATAAAAACATTGGAACTAAAAACATTGATTTTTATATAATAAAAACATTGGAACTAAAAACATTGATTTTTATATAATAAAAAATACCATATATATCATGATCTGATTGGATAACAGATTGGAGGTCTTATTTCCAGCTTCACTATTCCCAATGTTTTATATCTTATCATATCCAAATTTTTTGATCATATACGGTCTTTCTTAATTTTTACTTTTTTCTTGAAAATTGTGGATATCCAAAGTTTTGAAGATAGAGAGTCAATTTTTTATTAGTTGACTTCATATTAGTTTTTTCTTTGAATAATTTATTTTTACATAGTGTTTATTGTTCGAACTATTGTTACTAATTCTTTTTTATTGTTTTTTAGACAATAACAGTTAATTTTTTATATTAAGGACCAACAAACTAGTTGTTGGGTGCTTTACAACTTAGGAACTTAACTAAGACTATGAGCTGATGTTCGGAGTTCATCTTTTTTAGGTGAACCAAAATTTCCCAAGTTATAGAAGCTTGGTTGGTTGAAAGGGGACAAAGAATAGTTGGCACTACTAGAAGGAGAACCTTATACACTATGAGGAGAATCCGCTGCATTGACTGAGTAGAAATAGAAATGAAGCTTATATTTCTTCCTTATTCACCTGTGCATTCTTTTCTTTAGGCCATTCTCCAAAAAGATTATCTACTTTGACTTCAAGCCTTCTTAGATGATTTCTGAAATCTCCATGAACATTGGAAACATCTTTGAAATCAGCATCAGAGGCGTTTGTGAGTTCCTCGCGCAACCTAATGAGGTCCTGGTCGAGGAGCTCACAACTTCTTACTCTGGAGTTATCTAGATTTAGCATGATCCTTGCATGCTCCCTGACCAAGGTCTTCAACCTGTTGAGCTCCGTCAACAAATTTGCCATCGTTTACTCCAATTTTGGCCCAGTATTAGAGTTGGAAGCCATTGAAGCCATTTGTGAAATCTCAAAGCTCTCAATGACCAGATTGCTTCCTAATTTTGGCCTTGACTGAATGATCCTGCATCCCTAATTAACTCGGTCGAAGAAATATCCTTTGTGTGCAAAATATCCTCATGACTCTTGGTGCCCTTTCTGAGATGATGGTCCACACCTCTAAATGGTCCTCCCATCCTCCTTCCCTAACTCTAATCGAAAGAAGTACTAAAAACGGAAAGTGTTGGTACTTGCTAGAAAATCGGTCCTTGGGTTTGGGTCTCTACCTACAAAGGTTTGAAATATTGTTCTGACTTGCATTGTCCACTGGATTTGTTGATTATCCAGCCTACCCCTTCAGGATCCTCCATTTCTATGGGATGAGAGCAAGCATTTCAACCCCATTCACTGTCAGTGTGCCCTTGCTCATGAGCGCTCCTTTATTTGCGTCAATGTTTGTCTGAGTGTTTAGCCCCCATAATATGTGAAAGAAAATGACCTCCCTGAAACTATGAAATAGAAGAGTTAGTTTCCTGAGAATTTATCCTAGTCTGAGATGGTTTGGCCTCCTTTACATCCTTAGAGCCTATATAATTACCCTGGAGTCTCCAAAGACCACCAGGTTCTGAATGTTCCTGGTGAAAGCTAGCCTAATACCCTTCCAGAGGGCGAGAGCCTCTGCCCTGTTGTTAGAATCATGGCCCAGTCCCCATGAGAAGGACACCTCCAACATGCTAGAAGGACCTAGGAAGATGCCTCCCCCGCTTGGTGTTCCTGGGTTTCCTTTCGAAGCATCGTCAAAAAACAAACTATGATTTTCCAGTGAAGACATCCACTTTATGAATTCTTGTTCTTCCAACCTTACTTCCTAGCTTTCTCTTGAGACTGGCTTGGTGGTTATTCTGTGTGATGATTTGGGATGAAATCCTTAAGCCAATGATCTTCATCTGGTTCCAAAGTGTCTTTGTTTCGGAGCGTGGTCTGAGAGTCTAGTGCCTCGTCCAGTAGTGCCTTGGCCTTGGTTGCCACCTGGGTTGGGTTGCATTTTTTCTCGCAGAAAATCCTATTGTTTCTTTTGAACAAGATTTTCCACATCACAAATTTCATAAGCCACATCCAACTAGTTTTGAGAAGTTCCTTTTGTCTCAGAGATAACGGGAAGTGATTTTCCCAGCTGCTTAGGAGATCAGATACATTCGAGGGTAGAGATAATTGGTCTGGTTCAAGCTTTACGACAATATCCCAGACCTATTTTGCATAGGGGAAAGTGAGTAGTAGGTGATCTGTGGTTTCTTTCTCAATCATGCAAAGAGAGAATCTTGAAGGGCCTTGCCAACCTCTTCTTCTTAGGTTTTCACTTGTCAAAATGCTTTCTTGTCCTCTTCCCAATGAGAAATGTCCCAGAGAGTGAATTGGTTGTTGGAGTGGAGCCATATTTCTATATTGGCCAAGCCTTCCTGGTGATCAATTGACGGCTCCCCTAGAATTGAATTCTCCAATACCCTTATGTGTTTTCCATTGCCAGGAATCCAAGTCAGATTGGATTTGAATATTTCTAAGGCCCTGAAATAGAGCATGAAAATTGGCGAGCCTCTAAGGTCTTTCGGAGGGTGATCCAAGCATATAATGTGTTTCCCAAGGAAGTATTTTTTCCATAGAAATTCCTTGCTCCAGGAGGATTTGTCGAAGATTAAGTTCCGCAGAAGTTTGGCCCCTAAAGCCAGGTTTTGGGTAGCAACGTCTCGGATTTGGAGGCCACCTTCTAGAATCGGCTTCTTGATTTTTTCCCAGCTTACTAAGTGGAGCTTCCTCTCATTTTTCCTTCCACCTTCCCACATAAATCTTCTCAGCAAGGCATATATTTTGATAACGATGGTTTTTGGTGCAAGGAGGATTGAGTTTTGATATATAGGGAGACATGTCAGGACAGATTTCAGCATAACCACTTTCCCTGCGAGATTTAACCATGTAGCTCCCCATGCTTGGATGTGGAGCTTCAGATTGTCCAGAAGGGGAAGCCAATGGGTCAACTTGGGGGAATCTTTGAAAATTGGAATTCCAAAGTACTTGAACGAATCACAGGTCATCGAGCCTTCCATTTCTAATGCTCTAGTGATTTCAAGCATCTATCTTGGTGAGAAATTCTAGCCATAGACTTTGATTTTTTGGTAGTTGATTTTACTACCTGAGACTTATTTGTACCGATCAAGATCCTTCTTAAAATTACTCACTGAGAGGACATTAGGTCCTCCAAGAAGAAGGGTTTCATCTGCAAACTATGTGTGATTGATATCTTTGACATTTGTCACCATTCTGAGTCCCGAGTGGGAATGGATCTGCTAACAGTATTCCAGCTGGAATCTTAGAACTAATGCTTGGATGGCATATAGAAGAGGAGACAACGGACACCCTTGCCTCAATCCCCTGGAGGCTTGTAAGTAATTTGTTGATCGACCATTCACCAAAGGGGAAATCCAAGGAGAGGATATACAAGCTTTAACCTAGTTTATGAAATTTTGAGCAAAACCCATTTTCTCCATTACTTTGAAAAAGAAATAATGTCTAACTCTATAAAAAGCATTGGATAAGTCTAGCTTAATAACCATACCTTTTTATTTTCACTAAAATCTCGAGTAGATTGCTTCTTGGACCAACACTATGTTGTCCAAAATTTGGTGCCCTTTGATGAAGCCACCTTGGTTTTTCGGGATGATGCCAGGCAGAATTTTCTTGAACCTATTGGCAATGATTTTGGTGACCAATTTGTAGCCTGTGTTGCAGAGGGAGATTGGATGGAATCTACTGAATTTTCTGACCCCTTTTTCTTTTGGAATATATTGGTACACAGGGGCAAACCCAGGGTTCAACACTTCAACAACGCACCAACAAAACCCTAACTACCGGCCCTTTCTGCAACACCTGCAAAGTAGCTGAAGTCTCACCTGAGGTAGAGGAAGGGGTGGTTGTAGGACTCGAGTGTGTAAAACCTAGCTGGAACATAGATTTATGATCACAGTACTTAACAGAGCACTTAGCAGCTAACATTCATCAATATTTAACCTTTATTCGCATCGTAGGCCCAAACATTAATTAGAGAACAACATAGTATTCAACAAGATCTAATACATCCAAGAACTTAGCATATAGAAATAGATCAGATCTAGCATTCATTCACATCAATAAACACTAAGCTACTATATCATATGCATCTAACATATCTTATTGCACTAAGAATAAATCACATCAATAACATAGCAACCATAATGCGCAAAGTAGCCACAACACACAACACAGGATATATGTGGTTCACCCCAGTATGGGGCTACATCCAAAAAATATTCTTCTTCTTTATTGTCTTATGTCAATATTCTTACATGCACAGAGCCACAAAACCAACTCCACATAGGACAGGAGATATTCTCACACCCTGCCAGATCCTCCCTCCCTGAGCTAGGTTCAACACAGAGCCTTCTTACAATCACTTTCACTTAGCTCTGCAAGTCCTCAACACACAGTATGCACAAATAATCCACAACTATTTTCACTCAACACAACACAACACTTAGTTGACAACTGACCTAGCACATTAGCCTCCTTATATCCCTTACTTACATTTCCTAGATTTCTATTTATACATTACAAAAGGGGCCTAAACATGGGTAAACCCATGGGCCAACATCCCATACCCATTACATAAACTCTAAATCCAAAAATCCCTAATAAGGGGGAAAGATCCCGTGATCTTTGCTTCTATTTGCGCTTTGCCTTCGACCAGCCTGTCGAAGTGCCAAAAATGGTCAAACATGACCAAGGTTCTCCAAAACTTGGTCAAGGGCCAACATGCCCTCAACACTCACCTGTGACTTGTCCTAAGTCACTCTGATCTAGTTAACTCTACCTCAAAGGCCTCGATCTGCCTTGACCTTATGCTTTGTCAGGGCCTCCTACATGGCGAACTCTTGAATAAGTTTCTCGGTCACAGGTCCTATCAAGAATTGTTCTACCATGGTGACCACTTGTTCCAGTTCTGCACCTCATCCTTCAATCTT
The DNA here is from genome assembly GCA_000966675.3 of Picea glauca. Classification (NCBI taxonomy): domain Eukaryota; kingdom Viridiplantae; phylum Streptophyta; class Pinopsida; order Pinales; family Pinaceae; genus Picea; species Picea glauca. The sequence goes on along the minus strand of JZKD02S0920001.1, from coordinate 371,230 downwards.
CTCAAAATATGTGCAAGATTCATCCTTCACTGGATAGAGCCTCTGATTCACTTCCATGACTTTACTCTGGATGGCATGGACCTGATGTTGAACCATGTGTTGTTCTTGGGACCGTTTCATCCACTTGACCGCTAATAGATGCTTCAACTGTGCTTGTACTGATGCTGCTTATTGCTTTGCCTCCTGGAGTTGTGACTCCAGTGTCCTTAGTTTAGGGTCCTCTGCAATGCGCTCGTAAGTATGCACACTTCGACTGCGGAGCTCTTTGCATTCTAAGGCCAATGCCTTAATTCTTTGGACTACGCTTCAGGCAATTTCTTCTCTCTAGTCTCGCACTTCCTGCAGAGTGTTTGGTACTTCTTGTAACTCCAGTTCTACTACTCTTTGTTGGAGCTATTGAATGGCTTTAGCAAGCTTCACCACTTGACTCTCCACTGGGTCTTCTTCCCTCTGTTCTAAGCTTGTCACATAGTGAAGTGCTCTAGTGACTGCTTATTTAACTCCAATCTTCTCTAGGAGAAACTATTCTCTCTCCTTCTAGATTTGTTCTCTATCCTCTGCATACTTCACCTGAAGGTCATCTTTTTCTTGTTGCGCAACCCAAATTTTTTCTATGGCTTCCTCTTTTGCTTGTTTTAATGCCTCTCTGGCCTGTTATTTTTCTTCGTGTACATGACAAAGGCGAGCTTCGGTCACATCTGCTATTTTGCATAGCTGGGCAGGCTCATCTCCCAGTTCAATTCCTTCCGATGACAGTGGTGAAATAGACACTGTGCGGATGGAGTAGAGGGATTGATGTACCCCTTTCAGCTCTGCTTCAATCTAATCATACATGGTTTCTTGTTTTTCTTCATTGCACTGTAAAATATCTTCTGATGTATCTGATACGGTGATAATGATGAGGTCAATGTCATCCACCATGAGCACAGTCTGCAACTTGGGATTACTAGCTTTTCACTTCTTCCACGATGAAGGTTTCGTGCGGGAAACCTTTATTTTCTTGGATGTCTCAGCCTCATCAAGGGGATCCCTAGGCGGTGTTACTTCGCCCTACTTCTTCTTTTGTTCTTCCTCTTTGTCCTCTTCGTTGTCTACTTCGTCACCTCCTCCCCCTCCAGGTGAATCTAAAGCAATATCTTCTGATGCATTGTTTAGCTCATGTACCTCTTCCTTATTCTTCCTTCTGCTACTGATGGGTGCATCATACTCTTGGTGAGTGACCATAGGACTTCCGATGAGGTTGGGGTCAGAAAGTTCTTCCTAGTTGACTGGTATAAGGAACTCTGTGGGCCATTCCTTTATTATTTCTTCCATTTCCTCCTCTGTGAGCTTATAGTAGGATTGGAGATCCTCTTTATGTTTGTCTCCACGCACAGTGATATAAATAAAATGTCTATCTACATGGAACTTTGCAAGGGGCCTGGACCTATGCAGGGTGTTTGGCGTCATGTGAGGGAAAGACTCAATATCCCTCTTAAACTATAGGTAATAGGTGTGGAACACCGTGTTTGACTACCATTGTTTATCCATGTCACTCGAATACCATAGTGCAATGAACTTTGCATCTAAGGGTTTGGATGGATCAATTTCAGGGAAGGTCGCTCCTTCTAGCATCTCCCAAGAAATGAAGGCAATGAGGATCAATAGCCAACTAAAATGGAACTCATAGCCCTAATATTGAGCTTTGCGGTAGTCTTTCTCTAACTAGTTAACGAGGTATCTCACCCATTTCATTTGTATCCCTTCAATGCATTTTCCTGCGAGGTCAACAACGAACCCCGTGACCTGCGTGGGTCTATTCTTCCTTACTAGCTTACCAGTGATCAAATAGCAGGCTAAGCGCACTGCGCCATTCTGGATGGAGGCTACCTTGTAGCCTTGCTTCCCCTTATCCACATCTCTATAGGTATATTTGATTCTCTGCTCCGAGGCGTGATCTGCAGCCTTCCCTAGATAAAATTCTTGTGGGTATGGTCCTTACATACTTAATCCGACAATATGATTGATCAACGTCAGATCTATGGTAATGCATCTATATAACCACAGATAACCACCATGGAAGCAAGACAGCAGGAGTTTAATGCATGTGTTAACCTCCTGATGGCTTCCAAAGTGTGGTATCTTCATCACATTAAGAATGGTGGACCTCCTCATGATGTCCATGGTCCAAAGTTGGGGGATGATCTTTGACTTCTTCTCCGTTGTATTGTTCAAATACTTATCTGGGGAGAGCATGCCATAGTTCTTGCTATCTCCCAAGTTGTATTCACTGATATTCAATGTCATAATCTGTCCTAACTATGGTCCAACTTCTTGGATCCCCTGAGGTAGGTACGTAGTGATCAATGTGTAGTCGAGGTCCCTCGGGACACTGTCACGACTAACCATGCCAACCAGAGGAAGGATATAGTCGGGCAGGATAGATGGGATGAGCTTCACATTCACCAAGTCATTGCAATGCTTGCTTCATTTCTCTGTCACAACTCTAGAGGGTCCATATCGATGTGCAGTTGATGGAGAGGCTTGCACTCCTCTATTTGATGAGGCTTGTGCCCCTGTAGACATGCCCTTCTCATCCATTAAATCTATCAGAATTTCCTCTATGGAATTTTCAACTGTATTGCGCTCACCCAACATACACGCCTGAGATAAGATATCTAAGGTAGGCAGACAAAGGCTCATGATAACAGAATGGGTGGTGAGGTCTCAATAGGCACAACACGATAACAATGAATCCTCTGCAAGCTCGAATACTCACAATTCGAAAAAGTGTTCTCAGTGTAACATTCGATGAGATAAATAGACAATGTCGTAACGGATTCCTCCAACAGACAAGAATGCTTCCATCAATGCGATTCCATCCGTTATGGCACAGTCCCAATGGTCCAATGGAGATATTTTTGGCCATAACTTTGTTTCTAGCTGTTCTGAAGCATCGGTCTAATGGTCAAGACACCTACAACAATCATATTGCTTCGTCATGGAAAAGTGCCAATATACATTGTTCTGCTATTCCGACGAAGTTCAAGTTCTGCAAACCTTCCTTCTGTGAAGTTCTCTCTCGAAATTACTTTAATTTTTCTAACTTTTATTTCTTCTTACTGAGCTTTCTAGCTTTCTTCCCTATGATCTGAGTCACTGGGTTCCTCTTTCCATTATTGTTCTTATCTCCTCTTAGCATAATAACTTCGCACTAGTGAGGATATTTCGAAGGTTTTGAGGGTAATACTTCTTCTCTTTCTTGGGTAGGTGCTCTACTCTCCTATATGGAAAAGTGTTTCAAGTATTCCTGTGTTCTTTCAACTTCGACATCCTAGTCTCTAGTCCTTAGTAGCTCCAACTTATCCTCTTTTTCTTCCAGTAAGTGCGTTATTCTCCCAGCCATGAAATCCCTTAGTTCTTGTTTTTTATTTTCTAGATCTTCCTCTTCATGTTTCCTTCATATCTGATCTTTCTTAACCAGGTTTTTCCTAGCAAAATAGCAAATGGGGTGTTGTTCTCAACAAACTTAACGACCTCAAATTATTCCTCTGTTGAAGTTCCATGAGCAATCATAGGTATCTGGGTAAGTATTCCACATAGGGTTATCAATTTTCCTTTAAACAATCCTATTCCTCCCAATGAAGGAATCATACCAGGCTTTCCCAAAATTTTGTAAGTTCTTTCTGTCATAATATTCACCTGTGTTTCCTCATCCAGAACACAGTCTATGTCGAAGTCTCCTATTCTTGTTTCTATACACTCCTTCTCTTTTAAGATCTCTGATAAGTTGACGTCTCTGTGATCATTCAGGTTTTCTCTCATCTATAATAATACAGTCTCTAATTATTTATGGGGTTCTATCATATCCTTAGTCTCTTGGTTGTTCTCATGGTTTTCTTGTCTCATATTCATATTTTCAACTTTAGCAATCATTCTAGGGAAATCTAAAACTTCATGGTTTGTATCTTTACATCAAAGACAGCTAGGGCCTCTACCAGGGCATTCCTTAGCAAGATGTCTCGGTCTTCTACAACTATAACAAAGAGTTAATCCTCTATTTCTTTTAAATGATCCCCAACCTTTCTTGTATTGCGCATTGGGATCACAGTAACTAGCCTGCAAAAAATTCTTTCTAGGATCCTGCATCCATTTGTTAGTCCAAACATTATTTCTATGCATAGGAATAACATATATTTCACTATTTCTATCAACTATCCTCATATGAAATCTTCGTTCTTCTAGTTGTGCCCTAGTTTTCAGACTAGGACAAAATCTATCAAGCATTCCTAGATACATTCTTTCGAAACAAAAATTTCCACTTATCTTACCTTTCTCGGAGCACAGATCTTTAAGATCTTACCTCTATTCTTCAGTTTTGATTCCTTTCTTAGCATAGAGCTTCACATTCAAGTAGAATATTGCACACTACAGCAGCAAATCTACAAAGAGATTTTTCTTTTCTTCAGTTCCCAACAATCATAGTTTCAGGTCCCAACAATGGAACCATTTTTTGGTACACCTAGGGTTCAACGCTTCAACAGCGCACCTAAAAAACCCTAACTATCGACCCTTTCGGAAACACCTGCGAAGCAGATGAAGTCTCACTCGAGGTAGAGGCAGGGGTGGTTGCAAGACTCAAGTGTCTACAACCTAGCTGGGACATAGATATGTGATCATAATACTTAACATAGCACTTAGCAGTTAACATTCATCAGTATTTAACCTTTATTCACATCACAGGCCCAAACCTTAATTACATAACAATGTTGTATTCAACAAGATCTAACACATCCAAGCACTTAGCATATAGAAATAGATCAGATCTATCATTCATTCACATCACTAAGCACTAAGCTACTATATCATATGCATATAACATATCTTACTGAACTAATCATAAATCACATCAATAACATAACAACCATAATGCACAAAGAAACCACAACACAGGATATACGTGGTTCACCCAGTGTGGGGCTACGTCCACCAAATATTCTTCTTCTTAATTTTCTTTTTTTAATCTTCTTACATGAATAGAGCCACAAAAAAAACTCCACATAGAACAGGAGATCTACGCACACCCCGCCAGATCCTCCCCCCCTGAGCTAGGTTCAGCATAGAGCCTTCTTACAATCACTTGCACTTAGGTCTGCAAGTTCTCAACACAGTATGCATGGAGCATCCACAACTATTCACACTCAGCACAGCACAACACTTAGATTACAATTGAATTATCACATTAGCCTCCTTATATCCCTTACTTACATCACCTAGATTTCTATTTATACATTACAAAAGAGGCCTAAACATGGACAAAACCATGGGCCAACATCCCATACCCATTACATAAACCCTAAACCCAAAAATCCATAAGAAGGGGGAAATATCCCGCAATCTCCACTTTGCCTTGTGCTCCGCCTTCGACCAGCCTGTCGAAGTCCCAAAAATGATAAAAACATGACCAAGGTTCTCCAAAATTGGTCAAGGGCCAACATAATCAATGCTAAGAAAGTTGAGTTTGTTCTCCTACCGATTTTTAAATAGTTTTGGGATTTCCAGGCAATTATTAGTAGATCATCCTTGATGATTGGATAGTAGGCTTTGTAGAAGCGAGCTGTGAAGTTGTCAGGCCAAGGGGCCTTATTAGCTTCCATGTGATCCAGTGCTTTTTTGAGCTATTGTAGTTGTATTGGAGCCGTTAGACTCAAATTGTCTTCATTCCACACTAGTTGGGGGATTAGAGACAAGGGATAGGAGTTGGGATCAATGGGAGCCTCAAATGGAGTTGAGTATAGGTCTTTGAAGAAATCATGTGTAGCTTGCTTTATTCCTTCAAAATCATTTATCTCTTTGTCCTGAAATTGGATTTCATTGACCTCTTTAAAGTGCTTTTGGGCTTCCGCTTGCTTGTGGAAATAGCTCATGTTCTTGTCTCCAGCTTGAAGCCAGATACTTTTGGATTTTTGGTGGCAGTATTCTTCCTCCTCTCTGCATGCATGGTGAAGCTCTTTTTGGAGATCAGATTCTTGGTTTAACAACTCTTGAGTCACTACGGCCTCTTACAAGGCCAACTGATGGATCTTGAGAGCTTCCTAGGCATCTTTTCTCTTGGAAGTTGGGTACTTTATGGATCTAGCCCAACTTTTTAGGGCTCTCTTGAGGGCTTGCAATTTTTCTTCCCATACGTAGAACAAGGATCCTTGGACCTGCTCACTCCAGGAAATGGAAACGATCTCCTGAAATCCCTCTTGGTGAATCCATATCGAGCTAAATTGGAATGGGATGGGGCCAAGGTTTTTTTATGAAGAGAGATCCAAGAGGATAGGCTTATAATATGAGACATAGTTGGGCAGAATTTTCAAGGTGGCCATTAATATGAGGGTCGGGAAGGTATATTGGATGAGGAACCTGTCCAGGCATGCTGCAATGTGACCCAGACCCAATCTTTTATTTGTCCAGGTGTACTTCCCTTTGGATGGATTTATATCCTCCAAGTCCCAATCTAGGATGAGGTATTCCATCCACTCTCTTGCTAGATATTTGACTGGGGAGCCCCATTTTTTCTCCGCTAAAGAGAGTGTAATATTGAGGTCCCCTACTATTATGATATTCTCGGGGTTGTGCAGCCTTAGGAAGGACTTTAAGGAGTCCCAATAGTTTCTTTTCTCTGAAAAAATAACTAGAACATAAAGGTTGAAAAGACTTACTTGATGATTGGAGTCTTTGTGGAGGAACTTGGTGAAGATCCAGTGTATTCTACTTTCTTCTTCTAGTAGGTCAAACTTTGAGTTGTCCCAAAAGGTGTCGATTCCCCCTGAGGCACCTCTTGCACTCACTTTTTTTCCTTGTCCTTTTTACCAAAAGGTTTTTCTTGCTTGGAGGAGATCAGAGTCCTCTAGTTTTTTCTCCTAGATTGGAAGGATCTTAGGCATCGTCATCCGAATGATATCTTTCAAGGATTCTTATTTTAGTTTGTTGACTAACCCTATACAGTTCCAGGAGATGTGTTTCATTACTTACTTTCTTGCGATGTCGTGGATCCCTTTAGAGCCCGACCTTGCTTTCTTGTGGTGCGGATGTTTATCATTCCTTTGAGTGTTTTTTGGGACCCTTGCAGGACGTCCAGGTAGGTTTTTCCTTCCCTTTCATTTTTCTTAGATTTCCTTCCTCTGATGGATTTTTTCAGTGTGTCTTTGGAGCCACTTATTTCTATTTCTCCACCATTTGAATCATCTTTGGATTCTAAAACAAGGTTGATGTGTTCTTATTTTGTTTCATTTTCCTTGGGGGTTTCTTCAGGGGCTACTGGATCGGTGGATGCATCCCCTTTTTCCTTCTCCTTTGGATCTTTCTCTTGTACTTCCAGGTCCTCGAATTTGTTGCCTAATGATGAGGCTATTTTCTTTATTTATTAATCTTCGGGAATGGTTGGAGGGTTTGCAGTAGGGCCTCCATTTTTCTTCTCTTTGAGTTTCAAGGTTTTTTGGCCTTTTTTGACCTGTTTCCATCCTTCTCCTTCCTCCTTGTATGGCGGTTGGGACTTTGGGAAATTCCTTTGAAAATGGCCTATTGATAGTACCTAAATACCTTGACTCAACAGTGGGAACCAAACCCACTATCGAGGCCCAATTAGACTCTGTAGTGTTTACAATGGAATGGTTCTCCAGATCTTGTGATCCGGCTAATTTATTGATGGGCTTTGTGTTTCTTTGTGAAGGATATTCCTTCAGTTAGGACTATTTTCTTCTGTATTTTCTCTTAAGTGGGGCTGATATGAGAGATGCAAGCCAGCATAAACCAACTTGACAATTAACAGGATTAAGTTTTAACTACTGGGAAAGAGGTTAAGCTTGGGATAACTCGTTGCTCAACATGCAGACAATTACTCTATACCACAAGCCTATTACTAATACATTAACCATGTGAGAATCCAATTATTGTCTGAAAAACTAACTATCAAAAAGAAATCACATATGTAATAAGATAATGGCAAGCAAAATAATTCATCTACCATAACCATGCATCACATAATAACACAACAATTTATCATCATCATTAAAGAAAAGAACATCAAAACATTGCATAAGCTAACTTGACAAATGAATTAATTGCTCTTACTCATTACTGCATCATTCATGAAACAGGATAGGAAGTAGTTCTTCTCCAAGTCCAACCACATGCATCTGATGAAAATAGTTTGTCTTTGGTCCAGAAGGACTTTTCAATTCATAGTAGTCTCAAAATAATTCTTAGCAACCAAAAATAAAGAGTTCTTACAACAACCATCGACCCTTTGCTAATTGGTCGATGTCTTTATTTATAATATATATTTATAACTGAAACCAAAGGCTAATTGCAGTTTAAAAAAACAAAAATATCCACGTGATTATCTTCTAACAACTTCTTTAACAGTTGTCCTGAGATACTTCTTGGAAAGGATGATTTCTCTCGTATTCAATCCAGATGACAAACAACTTTTCACAAGTTTGGGCCCATGGAAATCTATGTTGTTTCATTGGGACCGCGTATATTCCCTTGATGTTTGCTGCATGCGCCCGGTACTTTATTAAACTGAAGTTCGTTTGTTATAGCATGGTTCAGGCTCTGATCGGATGTTTTGCGAATTGTCGCACTTGCCCTAGCTTTGCATCGGCTATTTTTGAGAACTCATCGATCCATAGCATATCTTGTTCAGCATGTATCTTGACCACTTCGCTCAAATCAATGAATTTATTAGGGGTTTCAAACTCGGGGAGCTCGACATCCTTCATTATTTTGTTAATTTTATCCCAGTGCTTATTACACCTGGTCCATTTTTCTTGGATATCTCAATGTGGGTACTGAGACATCTTGGCCCAGTACTCGGCTAATCGCTTCATGCAATTAAGAACTTTTTCCTATCACCTAAATTCCATGTTTTTCCTTATCTCGGCCTTGATGGACTACCTCAATGCAATTGAGTCTTTCTACCGCTTGTTGCACCCTTTCATACCATTGCCCCATATCCTTGCAAGTTGTGAGTGCCACGAGAGTGTCCTCCTAGAACTTAGCTATGTTTTCAGTTAACAGGTGTCTCTCCTTCTTAAACTCATTGTAAACTCCTACAGACTCACCTTTCAGATACACAGCAGTCTGCATGGTGCCTTTGTAGTATTCGACAAGATGGCGCAAGTGTTCGAGCTCCTTTAGGGTAGTGGCTAGTTCCTTTTTGTCTGTCCTGGCTCTGTCTAAGGTGGTATATAATAGGTTTTTTCCTACATCTATTAGTTCAAACATCCAGGAATCTGTTGTGTTTATTAAGTTCTCCTCTGTAGTAACTAGGATGGAGTGATCCAACGAGATCCTTCTTTTCTTCGCAGTCCTTTGAACAATTGCCTTTCTCTTCTTATCATAGGAGATCACATAGATATCTGCTACCTCATCTACTGGATATGGTATCTGTTGATCACCCCATGTTAGTTTGTTTCCCAAGCTACTGGTGGTGTATATTTGTTCAATATTGGACTCTTGAACTTCCTCATTGTATCTTGCAGGTCTGACTCCTACTTGTCGCTCATTAGGGATTTAAGTATTAGGTAGAATGGATATGCCGGGTGCAGAATAATTACTAAATTTCTTATTGGCCATTGAGCTGTTGATTTAATTTTGTTGGGATCATTTCTTTGTCTCCTCCAGTTTGGGCTCGTCGTTCAGATCTGCTTTGATTTCTGATTCATTGGGTCCTTTTGTGTTGAGGCTGCTTTCGGCTTCTATTTCTTTTTGTGAGACCTCCTTTTCTTGAAACTCAGGTTGAGGGGAAGAGCTTTTCTCGAGCTCGAGGGAAGAGGTTTTCTCAGGACCTCCTTCCTCTTGGACACACACCGGGGTGTCATGAGATGGCTCTGGACTCTCTTTGTCACTATATATATGTATAAGTTTTCTCAGGGGGTTAGGCTCTTGGGTTTCTATCAACACCCGGCCTGTATCTGGTTGACTTGTCCCACCTTTTGAGGAATGGACCAACGATGTTGTTTATCCAGTGATGCCTAACCCATCGGTGTTCTCAATATTTGTAGAATCGGGGCCACTTGACTCCATAAGACTCCATTCTTGGGTACCGGTTGGAAATGCGGGTGTTATGATAAGGTACGAATCATCCTGCATCTGTTTCATTAACAGTTGGTGTTGCTGGTACAAAAGTTCACCCATCCCATGACTAGATTGAACTTCAGGGGAATCCCTAATTTGTATTGGGGATTCCTAATAAACTGTCATCACATCAATGTCCTCTTGGGGATCACCCATTTCTTCACTTGATTCAGATGCTACAGTTCTTTCCTGGGTCTTGAGAATTTCTTGAGTTGTCTTCTCCAAAGACGTCTCTTGCTCTTCCCAACTCATAGCTTTGAACCTGGTCATCTGAGGATCAACCCACCTTGATGCCACTTCATCCCAATCTTGAGCATTTTCATTGAAAATTTCATCTTCGAACCGGTCATGGGCATAAGGCCAATAGGATGATACCTGCGATGTGTGTTATAGGACCAGGCCCTTTGGATCATGTTTTTGAAATCGACCAGTTTGGAACTGGAATTCTAATTGACTTAGCCCTTCTTTCTTATCATGTGCAGTGTCTTTGACCATATAGAAGCCAATCTGAAACCCATACAGTATGAAAGCCCTCTTCTTGTCTTTTACCAAAGTGGCATTGTATCCTTGCAGAATACTCTGATAGCAAATTTCTCCTAACACTAGTCGATCAGGAACACATATGGGTAACAAGTGGGGTGCCCCTGTGGTGCCAAAAACCATGATGTAGGTTTTGCGCTCATCTAAATACCAGTGACCCACTTTTGATATAACCCTTTTCGCTTCTACTATCATCCTAGGGCACTCTTTCCTGAACAACAAAAAATAGATGCGTGCAATAAATCGATCACAAATAAGAGAATAGGATTTTTTGTACCTATTTTCCCATAAGATGTTGAAGTATACATGGACCGGGAGCTCCAAGGAGTGCCAAATTAGGTTCATCCCAGAGAAAGCGTTCCTGGTGCAAATGGCGTCCAATAGATACGAGGCCATGTAGAAGGTGGGGGTTTCTCCCTCCTTTGGCACCTGAGCTTTCCTTATGCAAGTGCTCAGTTGTTTGGAGATGATGGCACCCCAATTGAAGCCCAAGACTGAAATGGCGACTGTATAAGATAGAGGCATCTAGGCCTCTGAGAACCGGGAGCAATATTTCTCCCCATGGAACCTGCATAGCAGCGCCATAATATATATGTATGGTTCCTTAAGATTGGTCGTTGGGTACCAGCCGATAGTCCAGTTTGTGAATTTTTTATTTTCTCTCCACCAAGACACCATGATTTTGCTGGTATCGTGTGATGCATAGAAACTTAGAATGAAATCAGTGCTCATCTTTTCTTTAGCCTCCCTGAGCTTGTAGTAGCTTTGAACCTCTGCTGGCAGGAAAACACTGACACATTCACTGTTATCGTCATTAACCAGACATTTATGTGCATCAGTATGGTCAATGAGCCACTTTAGGAGCTCGATGCAAGGAAACACTGGAGTTTGTCTTGCCACCATGTGTAGATAAGCCATACAGATGTTTGGGAGGAGATCATCGTCGAGCTTCCTTGTATTAGGATCGTTTTGTGGGGTATACTTGAGGGGTTCTTCTTTCTTGATTTTATTAAATAATTATTCCCAGCAAGGGAAATTTCTTTTGGCTCTAATGTTTGCCTCTGTGTCTCCGAAGGCTAGAGGTTGGATGAAGGCCTTCTTGGAAGCTGTCTGAATGACAAGCACTGCTTTTGGAGTGAATTCTAATTGTCTTGTGACTGTTGGGGAGGAGCCCTCTCCTGCTTCTGGTTCTTGCAGCTTTGGCACTCTTGGTGATTTCTTGGTGGAGGTTTTCTTTGGAGGCAGTGCCCCCCCAAAAAAAATTTGCACCGGGACGACATATTTTTGGGACCACATGATATTTAGGTGGTTTTTCGACACATGGTTTTTTGCCAATGGTTTTCTATTTCCGGTTAAGGAATTAGGGTTTTGGACTAATCCAGGTCATTGGGTTAGGGTTTAGATGCCTCTGGCTCCTACATGTATATTGTATTGTAAACAATGTAACACAATGTATGAATATAATATATGCTAGTTTTCTCGGTTTGGGTTTCTAGGGGAAAAATCTATGTGTAATGTTTGCATTTGCCATTGTATATTTTCGATTCTTTTTTGAATATTTGTTTACAGTAGACATTGTATAAGGTTAGAATTTACATTTGGTATCATAGCTTTATTGGCTTCAGGGGGACGCCTTTGTGGTCAAGTGTTTGGCTCAGGACTGTAATAAGCCTTGTTACAGTGAGAGATATGCGGTATTGTTTTTCAGGTGAAAAGAAATGGCAAGCAATTCAAAGATGGAGATCGAGAAGTTTAATGGGAAAATCTTTGAGCTGTGGAAGATCAATATGGAAGATATTTTGGTGGATAGCGATCAGTGGATCGAGGTAGATCCAGGTACTGCACCTACAGGAACTTCTGTAGATGACTGGAAAAAGATGGATTGGAAGGTAAAGAGCACAATCCAACTATGTCTCTCTGATTCAGTATTACTGAATGTGTCAGAAGAAGCTACAGCCAAGGATTTATGAGAAAAGTTGGGGAAGTTGTATCAGTCTAAGTCCCTGGTAAATAAACTATTCCTGAGAAAGAAGTTGTATAACTTGAGGATGAGAGATGGAGACTCGGTGGCAAAGCATTTGAACGCCTTCAATACTGTGGTAAGTCAGTTAGTATCTATTGAGATTAAAATTTTAGATGAAGATAAATGTATCAGTTTGTTTTGTTCTTTACCAGACTCGTGGGATAGTCTGGTTGTGGCCATAGGTAGTAATACAACTTCTTTGAAGGTTGAAGAAGTGGTCTCATCCCTGTTGTCGAAGGAGATGAGATGAAAGAATATGGAAGGACATAGCACAGATGCATTATTTGCAAGAGGACGTTCCCAGGAAAGAAATAGATCTAATTTCTCAAGTGGGAGATATAAGTCTAAGGG
>JZKD02S0920001.1:311933-346245 GCA_000966675.3 Picea glauca | reverse complement strand
GACAAATTCACTTTCCTTCATCTCATTATTCCACAATTAAGCATGGGTTCTCTTACTCCACAAAGTGTCTTCCCGTGAGGGCTTTCACCATAAGGGGACCACTTTGGAGTTCATCGATATTTACTTCTTATCAGCCATGAAAAAACAATAATGAATCATATTTACATCAAACACTATTGGTTCCATTACCCAAACCTTTGTGTTACGGGTCTTTCTTCAAGGGTTGACATCAATGACAACCAACCTTAATCAACAGGATTGATTCATCCTAAGCTAGCAACGCATGTACACATGTATCAGGACCATGGTGACTTGAGGGGAAAGCATCCTGATCGATCCAGTGGGACGAATGAACTATTATAGATATGCTTCCATCAATGGCAATCGAAATGGTGATCCCTTTTTCTAGTCTCGCAAACCAGCTTGGAGAACATGGATTCCCAGCTCTTAAACATGAGTGAGGCTAAGGATTTATAGACTGGAAGGCTTACAATCATTCAAACACTTGGCTAAGGTTTACAACTATTCAAACACATATTCAAACACTTGGCAATTTGTGTCCATCAACTTCTTGCATGAAGCAAAGTCATGCAATGAGGTAATCCTTGGCTAAGAACAAGCATTTAATGTTCTGAATTAATGCTAGCCTCAAGGGCTAGCATTAATCTACCTCTCCAAAATGCAGTGTAAATATATCATGTATTCCTTAAGTTTCAAATGAAATTGCCTAGATATGAGGCCAAATAAGGCCTCAAAATTTCTAATTGGTTAAATAGAAGTGTTGTAAATATTTGGTAGGCCAAGAAAAAGTTTTAAAGGAATATGGAAATAAAAGTTAGGGTTAAATTATTCGATTTGTGTGTTGAAGTATTTGAAAAATGGAAACCGTTTACAATAGTCCCTGTTGTCATGAGGCGAGGACTAATAAAGGTATCAATCACTCAAAACAATAAAAAATATTCTAGTTGAAGGTGTGTAGAGGATATGGTTAATAATAAAACAATTTATTTTAAAGGAATCAGTAGGATATATTTCTTTGGTCTATGCCATTGTTACAAATGTTCTAGATTTAAAAACTAAACAAGTCGAGAGATATTTTTAAGAAATTTTATGTCTATGAAATAATGTGACCTTGGTATATAGTTTCTATATGTTTATAACCAAAAAATATGTCTTGAAACAGCTCGACAAAAGCACAAAAATTTGAAATAAGGAAAAAACAATAGGAGAATCCTTCCAAACTCCAAAAATAAAAATAATGCTAATAGAAAGAATTGATTCCAAGGAAAGATAACTATAACTTTTCAAGAAAGACAATGTGTTTTAGATTGATATGTATTGTATAGAAATATAAAACCTAGATATATAACACTACTTTGGCCATTGAAATATATGTATAACCATTTTCTAAAAGTGAAGGTAATTTTGTGGAACATGGAATATTTTGATGTAAGAAATCTTTTACTTTCTCTAGCACTAACATTAGATATTGTATTCATAAAGAAATAATTTTATGGAACAAATAGATAGATAAACATTAAAAATACCCAATTTGGTAATGTCATGCCTAAATCAAGTGAAAAAGTGAATGTATAAGAAGCATCTTCAAGGGGGAAACCCCCTATTACAAGATACCAAATGCACAAGATGATATGAAAAATCAAAGGAATCTCCTTAATGTATATAAAGGAGATAATGCCTAGTGGGTTAACTTGATTGTTTTAGTGTTATGGATTACAAGTAGGAGGTCATGGGGTCAAGTCCCTGAGTTGGCTACCTTTGCAGATATTATGGGCCTCACTCAATGTCTTATCTCGGTTAGGTTTCCAAAAATGCAACTGATCTATTTACAATAATATAATTAATATCGGTCAGTTGAAATAATATAATAATATAATTAATGAATCAATACCTAATGGCCTAGAATACCAAAAAATTTAGAATAAGTGTTTCCATCAGTGTTTCCATCCTCCCTTAGCTTCCTAGGTGGCCAAAATGGCCTAGGGGGTGAAAATTATAGACAAGGGGATGAAAATGAGATTGTTTATTTTTGGGACAAAAAACTAATAAAAGAGATCAGAAAGTTATTCTCTCCCTTAAGGCCTTGGGAAAATATATGAAATTTTTTCTCGAGGTAAACCAGGGTTCCAAACTATAACCCAGTGGACAACTTGTGCAAAATTAGACCATTTTCCTTCATTAGCACTTTTGGGCTTTTAAAGCCACTTGTATGGAAGAAATATACATGTGCAAAGGAAGCGGTTCTTTAACCCCCCTAAGGGAGTTTTAGATGAGCTTATCCAAGTAGAGTATTTCAACCAAACTAATATAATCAACTTCTTGATTGTGTAATTTACAAGAGAAAATCAAGATCACTTGATTGATAGCAAGTAGACAAATTCTGAGGGGATCTTGATGAAGATTCCATGGATTTGAATCTTAGTAGTCTAGAAAATGAAATTGAATGAATTGAAATACCAAACCATCCATGTGGTGAGATCACATCTTGTTTTCTCAAGCATGTCTCTTGGTCAACAAAAATTGAAATCTAGTTAACTTATATAATAAATGCAATTTTAGTGATTTTTAATAAACAAAACTGAACTAAATAAACTAGAAAATTGTAAATTGCAACTATATAACAGTCAATTAAGATGGTTGTCCCAAAAGGGTAAATTGACCAAAATGTTCAATTTTCCTATTTAGGACCACAATATAAATGCCATAAACTTTAAGCTAAAAGAGGAATGAACTGAGACAAAGTAGACAACAGTAATTAGCAATGAAAAGAGGGATTTGAGGTTTGTCCTAAGGGACCCCTAGCCATCCTAAACACTAACTATGGATAAAATACATATATCCTTCAGGAAATGTGCACAAAACCACTTTAAACAAGTTAAACATAGTTGTTATAAGTGAAAACCAACAAGATAAACCAAAGGAAGCAATGAGAAATACCTAGCTAACCAATCCCTCCTACAGATAGCTAACATATAAAGTATTTAATACTACCCCTCAACACTTAAATAACATTAAAACAAATACAACAACTAAAAGGAGAATAAGTACAAACAAACACTTAGACTCTTTAGAGAAAATTCAACATAGCTTTTATGCTTTATTCAACCAATCTCATTTTGTACAAATCCTTCTGCTTATTTATAAAGGAGAGATGAAGGGTAGGGTTAGGTCACAAGACACTTGTCCCTTTTGGGAAAGTGGCAAGTGGAACAACCCTAAAGTTCTTTGTCCTTACCCAAAAAGAAATCAAATCTGAGTTGATTTGATACTTCAATTACAATATTTTAATCCAATGTAAATCATTTAAAACAAAAAAAGTTACAAAAATTCATTTGGGAAAATGATAAGATTGGGTGCGACTTCATCACTTGTCTCAGGATTTGTTCCATCCCAATAGAATATTGATTGTTTCCATATTATATAGTTGTAAATGAGGTGGATTCTTGATGTCCAATGCCATCAAGCGTTTCTAGATTCACCAGGAGGAAGGCCCAAAGATTGCGTAAAAATGAGTTTCTTTAGAGGGAAACAGGGTGTTGGGTTTGGCCATTGAATGTAAGGAAATGCCCAGTATTCATGCACTTTTCAGACCTAATTTTACCCCCCCCCGTGTTTCATATCAATACTCCTGAGATATGGTGAAGGAAAGCTTCAATCCAGGCTTGATTTGGTGAAGGGACCCCCTAGGCATGAACCTTGGAGGTTGTTCCCTCCTACCAGACAACTACAAATCTGATTTTTTAATCTTACATGATGTAGATCTATTCATCATATTTCCAATTCCTTTCATTTTCCACAAATCAGGCTCTGAATGAGCGATATATGGCCCTAGAAAGGTTGATGAGAAAAGGGCTAGTTAGAGGGATGATCAAAGAAATATTTTAAAATAAGACTGGAATATGGGTTCAATTTCAAAATTTTCCAACTACTGCAGGTTAGCATGGTAGTAGATGAAATGGGTTTCTTTTGTTTGTCTCAATTTTACCCAGAGGCCCCCAATTAGGCCTCCTTCTAACACATGTTCTATGGTCAATTCAGAGTCCCTGACTCTCTAGAAAGTTTCTATGAAAAACCAGGGTGAATTTTTGAACATGAATACCATGAGTGGTTTCTACAGTTTGTCCTAGTCATTTTAACTATCCCTGGGAGAAAATATGCCTCCGAATGAGGGAGATACAGAATTAAAAATCCCAATGACCTTAGGGGGGAATATTAATTCTTTTACCTATAGTTTCAAACTATATAATACATATATCTATAATTTTTTTAAATATTACTTGTTATTTCATAATTATTAATTTTTGTTTTTAAGATATAAATATATAATAAAAAAATAAAATGTTTAACCCCCCGCCCCTCCATACTTTAGAACCAAAACCCCAGTCTTTTTCCCATGTCCCATGCAACCACACCATAAAAATTTCAATATATCAAAAGAAAACCTGGGTTGTCAGTCAGTTGGAGGAGTGGTGGTGGCTCTGCCCTGGTGGAAGAGCGCCCTTCTCCTTTCTCTTTTTATTTGTTGTTGCAACTTGGTGGTGGTCGGTTCGAGGAGGTGTTCTTGGGTATAGGTAAAGCTAATGGTAGAAGGTGGTTGTGTGTGTGGAGGAGCCCAGAGTGGAGGGTCAGTTGTGTTCTAGTGGGGAGAGTGCATGATTGGAAATGGATCAGTTGGAGGAGCGTTGAGAGGAGTTTGACGAGTATGGAGGAGGGTAGCTCGACCACCATGTGTAAATTGGATGAGGGTTTGTGCATAGGGGTGGGATGGGAAACCATGGCTAGGTTATCCCCTTGTCATTTGTAGAAAGGAGGCATCACCTGCGTAGTGGATGAAGGGATGAGGGTTTGTGCATATGGGTTGAATGGGTGGCCAAGGAGGTGTTACCATAGTCAAAGAGGAGTCATTACCCACGCGGTCGAGCTCGTGGCTAGTGCAAAGGATGGGATATTTGTTGGGGTGGAGTTTGGTGGTGGCTCATCCTTGGATAGAGGGGGTACCAAGGTGGATCTTAGGATAGGGGCTCGTGATCTAGATTATTTTCTGAACGAAATGAAAGAAGAGATATTACAATGAAATACACATAAAAATTTCTAGAAACATAGAAATACAACAATACTATGATTTCTATTAATGAAAGAAATGTACAGAGACTGTAAAAATACATATTGCAAGACTCAGTAGAATGGTGCCATATTTATCTCTCAGTAGAGATGTGATATTTACACTCATTTGCAAGAAGATTATTAAAATGATACTCTGAAGGCCTTTTTATGATAAACATGAATGCAAAAACCCTAGACATCCAAAATCCTAATCCTAGGAGATGAAGTGCCAAAAGTCATGTGGGCCCCTTTGGGGTAAGTTAGTACATTAACTTCCCGGGGTCGTAACTTTTGCATACAATATTTGTTTTAGGCACGTGATAGCCTATTGGAAAGGCATTTTCAAGAACTACGCATTATGTCATCAAAATCTGACTTCATCTACAGTTTGACTGTGGCAAGACAAGAAAACATTGTTTAGATCCCCAAAACGGCCCTCGAAATACATAAAGATGTAATGACATGAAAACTTCCAAAATAATCCAGTTGGAATAGGTGGGCGGCCACCAATATCCACCTGGATTATGTGTAGGTATTTAGGACAACCCTGTAAGTGCAGAACCCACAAATACTAAGAAATGTCCCATTACAGAGAAACGTGTTGAACTAAAAACTATCAAGATGATCCAATTGGAATTTGGAACAAGTGGGTGGCCACTAATATTCACCTGGATCAATCCTCCCCCCTTAGGAAGCAATGGTATGCATTGTGTTGAGTGCCCAAGGAAGAGGGGAAATAATTTTCTGAATTTAAATCTTGGTGAGTTGCATGCCCTGTTGGAGAAGTTTTGTTGCTTGGTCTGTGGAAGGTTGTCATGAACCTATTGCTGGCAGGGTTGAATCGGTTCCACCAGTCTGTTTTCTCTAGGATTGATAGGGGCATTATGTAAGAACCATTGTAGGTGAAGAAAAAATGTATGCTTTCTCTTATGAAATCTACTTCTGTTGGATAGAAGGTGCTAAGGCTGCAGTGGTTGTAGTGTCCTTATGTGCATCCTTTGAATAGACTGTGAAGAGGATGAATTTTGCAATATGAGAGATTACCTTATGACACTGTTTTGGTGGAACAATAGTTGGAACTACCTTTGGTATCTTGTAGAGATGACCCCAAAGTAATGATGACACTACGAGGTCGACACTCATAAACAACATGGTGTTTCCACATATACGGTTGGCCCAAAACAACATCACAGACATTAAGAGGAGAAAAATCACACACTACCTCATCCTTGAAGGGTTGGATGTCATAGCACAGGAGGCACCGTTGGCTGACACAAAGATCTCATGCCTGGTGAAGCCATATGTTGTTGTATGGAAATGGGTATGGTGTGTTCGACAACCCCAATTGTTTGACGACCTAAGTTGATATGAGGTTCTTATGGCTACCACTATCAAAAATGAAATGCAATGGGGCCCCCTTCACCCACATTTGTGAATGGAAGAGGTGTTGCCCCTCTTCAGGAACTACTGGTTCTTCTAGTTGAATTGTTGCGATTGCGACATTAGAAGTAGGGTCTACATTGATGATCTATCCATTTTCAATATTTTCTAGATCAGATTCTGAATTAGGGTCTAGCTCCTTGTCTTTGACCTCGACCACCATTGATTGTTTCGAGCAACATTCATCAGTGTTGTGCCAGGGGATTTTGTGGAAGTCACACCACTTCTGAGTGTTGTTCTTTATATTTCCTTTACCATTCTTTTCCTTTGTCTTGGACTATTTTTTGGAAGGATGTTGGTTAGGTTTATCTTTATCATTCTTTGGTTGTTTTGGATTTGCAAACTCAAAATCCCATTTGTTCTAGTGCGTAAAGTTTTTCTCAATTTTGAAAACATATCGATAGGCATCTCCCAATGATGAGATGTTTAGGAAATCCATTTTGGTTTGTATGTACCTATGTAGAGCCCCATGGTATTTCATAGCTATATGTCTCTTGGATTCTTTGATAACCAACTTGGTGCAAAAGGGTATGGAAAGTATTTGTGAACTATGGCACCATTTGGCTCTTCTCTTGCTGCAGTGTGGTCCATCTCATATGTTGATCTTCATAGTTATCAACAGGGTAGTATTGTTCCTTGACCACATCCACAAAAAAATCCAAACTGGGATCGACCCCATATATTCCAGATTCCTCTATGGAACTTTTCTCCCAGTAATTTTCCCACCAATGTTTGACATGGGGGAGAGCCTTGAGAAGTGTGAAGGTGATATTTTCCCTGTCTGAAAAATTGTGAATAGAAAAATAACCTTCTAGAATATTCAACCATTTTTCTAAGGCATATGCATCTATCTGACCTTCAAATATGGGAATATCAAAATTAACTTGTACCTTGAAGGGATATGTTCCTCCAAAGTGGCCACTTGATGAAGATGCACATGTTTCTATCAGTAGGCGTTGAAGGATGTGGGAAAAATTCTCCATCATTTCATCCCTCTGTTGTGCGATAGCTTGCTCAAAAAAAAGGTTAATAGAATCTTTTGCTCCATTGTTTTTATTTTCTGCCGTCATAGAGGGCTTCTTGGGTGTGCGAGAGTGATTTTCCTCAAGAGAGACAATATCGAGACCCAATTTTCTATACTCAAACCTCGTCGGGGACATGCACTAAAAAATGATCAAGAGCAACCTGCTCTGATACCACTTATCCAGATTATCTTCAGAATGAAATGAAAGCAGAGATATTACAATGAAATACACATAAAAAAATCCAGAAACAGATAAATACAAAAATATATGATTTCTATTAATGAAAGGAATGTACAGATATTGTAAAAATACATATTGTAAGACTCGCTAGAATGGTGGCAACTTTATCTCTAAGAAGAGATGTGATGTCTACACTCATTTGCAAGAATATGATTACAATGAGGCTCTGAAGGCCTTTTTATGATAAACATGAATGCCAAAACCCTAAAAATCCAAAAACCTAACCCTATTAGATGAAGTGCCAAAATTCATGTGGGCCCCGCTGGGGTAAGTTAGTACATTAACTTCACAGGGTCATAACTTTTTCATACGATCTTCATTTTAGGCATATGATAGCCCATTGCAAACGTATTTTTGAGAACTACACATCATGCCATCAAACTCTGAATCCATCTATAGATTGATTGTTGAAATCCAAGAAAACAATATTTAGAGCCCAAAAATGGCCCTGGAAGTACATAAATATGTATTGACACAAAAACTTCCAAATAATCCAGTTGGAATAGGTGGGAGGCCACCAATATCCACCTAGATGTTGTGTAGGGATTCATGATAGCCTCGTAAGTGCAGAACCCACAATTACAAAGAAATGTCCCCATTACAGAGAAATGTGCTAAATTGAAAATGTCAATATGAGCTAGTTGGAATTCGAAACAACATTGAAATGAAATAGGGAAAAAACATAATGGGCCTACACTAAAAAAATAAACAATTCCAAAAGCTCAAAATTGAAACGAGGAAAATACATACAAGTAAAAAATAAACAACAGTAAATACATACAAGCAAAAAATAAAAGTGTGGTGACCTATGTACAGAAAGATGAGGTTTCTTAGGAATAAAAAAACTTTTGGTGGCAACCATTCACACAGATTTGGAGTGGTTCACTATCCAACGTTTTTAATCTGGAAGCATTGGTCCTTAAAACTTCACAGATTGTGTAAGGACTCAAGCATAAACAACAAAACTTATGGTTTTTGAATGAGACCTCATGTTCTTTGTCCCATAATATGACATCATCCCCTACTTTGTAATTTACCATTGTGGATCTTTTATCGAAGGAACATTTGAAAAGGTCTTGCATCTTTTGGAGGTGTTGGAATTCACTTTTTCTAACCTCCCCTAGTTCAATCAGTGTGTCTAAATGATGTTGTAAGGGATGGAATTCACCTTTTACGTCAAGAATAGACAATCTCAAGGATATAATTTGCAAGTGAACATGCAAAACAGTAGGGGTTCCATACACCGGAGTGTAAGGACATTGGCTTGTAGTTGTCTTGGGGGTTAGACGGTCAGCTCATAAGGAAAATTTTGACTTAGTGTGCCTATCACACTTGTTGTTTTTCCTGTTACCTTAAGGATATGAATCAGTCTTTTATTGGTTGATTCAACCAATCCATTACCTTGGGGGTAATAGGTGGAAGATCCTAAAATTTGGATGTCATATGTGACACCAAGGTGAAGCATTGATATGTTATCAGTTAGTATCTCATTAAGGGTGTTGAAGTGGGATAAAATTTTATGCTCAATAAATTCTACCACTTGTTTTTTCATAGAATTCTTATGGGAAACTTCTTCATCCCACTTCATAAAGTAATTGGTATAAGTTAAGATGAATATATGACCTGCACTTGAAGGTGGAGATATTTCCCTAATGAATTCCATGCCCCATCTTGTGAAAGGGACTTGTTCTTCAATAGGTTTAAGAGGTAAAACAACTAATTTTTTCTTCCCAGTGAAACATTGGCAAGCTTCGCATTTTCGAACCATTAAATGAGCATCTTGGTTCAGTGAAGACCAAGATTAACCTATATGTAAAATTTTTGTTGCAGTGGTTTTTATGCAACAAG
Source organism: Picea glauca (assembly GCA_000966675.3). Classification (NCBI taxonomy): domain Eukaryota; kingdom Viridiplantae; phylum Streptophyta; class Pinopsida; order Pinales; family Pinaceae; genus Picea; species Picea glauca. The sequence continues at coordinate 336,568 of JZKD02S0920001.1, read as the reverse complement.
GACGAATATAGTAACAAGGATGAACATCACAACAAGGTATGCCACATTCTTCTTCTCATTTTCTTGATTGATTGAGTTAGATATATAGGGACATTAGAAACCATTTTTTTTAATTATGTCTTTGAACCAAAGATATGGGTCTTGTTTCAAAGGGGAGCTTAGCCTATTCACGGGGTAAGATTTCTCACAACATAAAAATGGTGACTCCATTGGGGGAGGACTTTGACTAGTTTTCCTCTTTTTTGTCTTGAATCCCTTGCTTGTGATTAGATATTTATTGTTTGATGTTTTTTTCTAATATATTTCCCCTTATCTCTTCCTCATTGAAGAGTTTACAGAGTCATTGATTGGTTTTTCTGAGTTTTTAGTATTTTTGAGCCATTTTTTGAACTATTCTAGAACTGGCCCTCCCCTGTAGTTGTCACCATAGCACCATTATCTTGATTGGAGCTCCCATATAGGTGACCACAGGGATCCATTATCCTCATTGGTGCTCCCCTAGAGTCCTATAGAGGGCACCATTCTCATTACAAGATCTTTATCTCTTAAGGACATGAGCGTTGTTATCGCACAATTTGTAGTTAGAATAATGGATGGATGAAAAGAGTTCAAACTGGCGTAACTGAACCAATCCCACCACTGTCGCCTCAATGGGAAGTTTCTTTATATTTAGGAAGGTAAGACCCAAAGGAGACATCCCCAGTAACCTGGGGTTTTAAGAACACAAAAGGTTTAAGAGCTAAAGGATAATTTCCCCCTCACAAGTCACCACCAAGCAGAAATCTCGGCTTATAGCCAATAAAGATAGAAATAACCGGAAGTAGAAACCAATAAGAGTACATGCCTGAGACAAAGCAACAATGAAACTACATGAGCAAGCTTTCTTGCTGGTTAGTACTTCATATAATCAACGACTTTCTAATAATAAGAAATTGAGCAATAGTATTTATGAAGTAAATCAATGATTGTACAATAGCAATGATTACAATATTACTTCTCAAATAAATGCTAAAGAAACTTGGCATTCAATGTAACAATATCACACTTTATAAACGATGCCTTAATTAACCATTCAATTGATTTAGAAGTAAAATGAAAGTTTCACAAAGGTGTTTTATAGCACAAGAAGGTGACAACAACAATAGGGTTAGTAGGATTAGTCTAGGCTAGGGTTAGTAAGAGTTAGGTTTTATTCAAAATATTTGTTTGTTTGAAGTTGTGATCAAGCCACTCAATAAATAAGGTCTTAGACTAGTGCACTACTAGGGCATATGGAGTCAAAGAGGATGCAAAGGCTGAAGGACTAAGTGATAAATATGAAACTAAAGACAAGAAGGTTAAATTTTGAGGTGTTTCTATAGCAAGGCCTCAAAAATGAAACCCTAGGGGAGAGAGGCTCACTTTGGTGTAGAAACCCTAGGCATCAGTTCTCTCTCCTCCTTATTTATCTTTGATGACAATGATGAAAACGGCTAGCTTGAACATTGATTGAATAAAACTAAAACAAGAGAGTTTGCAAGTGATGTGTTGCTAAAGCAAGGATTCACTAGTCAAACCCTAGGGACAATCGGTTCACCAAGGTATAGAGACCCAGGCCTTGGTGTGTTTTCTCCTTCCTAGCTCAAAAAATAAGAAAAAACGGCTAGCTAGAAGAATATGGATAGAGTGTTTCTATGGCAAGGATATTTCCTCTTCAACAAATCAAAAGGCTCAAAATATTGATGGGGACATGAGACAAGGACATTAACTAGTGCTTGTCACCTAGGGTTTGATTCAACAAAACATAATAACATATGCAAGTAAATGAAACTAAAACCATTAAATTAAGAAGTGTTTGCAAAACTTCACTTACATAAACCAAGAAACCATGTAGCAAAACCCTAGTTGTAACAACTTCCACCAAGAGAAATGCCAAAAATGCCAAGTAAAATCTTCCTTCAACAAGTGTGCCTCAAAATTTCAGCCAATAACCCTAAGAAGGGCGCAAATTTCAAACCTCACTAATGAGTGAGTGAAATATGATCAAAATATGAAGGTAAAAACCCTCAATTTCTACAGTAGCAATGACCTTAATTACTTTTTAGGTCATAAAAAGGCCGACAAGGCCAAAATACCAAAATCATATTGTATTACATTAAATGTCTTAAATTAAAACCCTAATCAAGAAATAGTGAGATGTAATCCCCTTTCTAGGGTGACGTTATCCCCTTTTAGGGAAAATGCAGCCTCCTGGAGAAAAACATTAGCCCTCCGTGGGCTTCTCCAACCTGCCACACGTGCCAAAAATGTCATATATGCCTCCCAAAATGTCCATACTGCTAGGTGACATCATGGGCATCTTGGGAGACATCTTGGGCCTTCCAAGGCCAACGTTCCTGTGGAAAGGGCTCAACCCCCCTTGGTACAGGTCTTCTCAGCTGCCTCTGGTGGATTCTTTTTCTCTTCCCTGGTACAAACGCTTTTCCCTGTCTCTACCCCATGTTGGGGTCTCAAAATCCATCTGGTGAGCTCTTTAGCCCCATGGAGGTCCAAACTAATCATCTCCCCATGTGTATTGTCCAACATGGTACTTGTTCGTTGGGCATGATCATGCACATCAACAACTACGCCCTCTAAGGGCTCATAAGTCACAGGCATCATAGCAATGCTAATCACATTTCATCATCAATATTATTAAACATGTGCATAAAACCCCTTTACCCTAGTCTAATTCTCAAAGACATTATACAATTCTATAATGCAAGTTTGGGGGAGCTGACAGGACATCCTATTGGGCTAGTGTCTACTAGGAAGAGGGATGTTTCTGGAAAGGATTAAATCCAAGTAGTGTAAGTGGGTGAGGTGGATGGGGATGCCTGGGAAAAAGGTGCAATGATAGCAGGCATGGCTTACTGATGGGTGCCTCTGTTGAGGGTGAGTTGCACCTGTCATTGATGCAAATATTTCCAATCCCATTCATGCCTTTTATCCTCATTCTTTTTATTCCAAGATGTTGGTCAAAGGACACTTCCCTAGCTTGGTGACTAGTGGTGGAAATGTTAGCCACAATAATTTCATGGAAATGAGAAAGCTAGCTCGTGATGAGACCCTCTTTCCCTTGGCTATGCCACCAAGAGCCACTATCTTGGCATGGTGACCAAATGTTGGTAGTGTCATACCACTAGATGCTCATGGACCTAATAGGTTTACTCATGATGAGACCCCTTATCCTCTAAAAAAGTTTTGTCTGTATTTTTTTTTATCTTTTTATTGTTTTTTTCTTGCAAGAAGCTAGTCAAGGGACATTGCCCTGGCTTGGTGACCAGAGGTGGAAATGTTACCCACAAGTACTTTCATGGAAATGAGAAGGTTGAATCATGATGAGAATTGTTTCTCTTGAACATGCAACCAAGAGCCACTACCCTGGCACGGTAACCAATTTCTAGTAGTGTCATACCGTTAGGCACCCATGGACCTAATAGGCTGGCTCGTGATGAGAGCCCCTATCCCTCAACTAGGTATTGATTTATTTTATGGGTCCCTCTATTTATTACTGAGAATATTTTTATTTCTTTCTCGTGGATCCCTAGGTGAAGCATCTCGAGGTTTTATTCTTAGGATTTTATTATCATCTTATTTTACCCCCCAGACCTTTAGCCCATTCTTACCACAAGGTAAGGTACAACCCCTAAATGATTGGCTAACCCTATTCCCAGACCAATGTAACAGGATGGGTGAGCGGGAAATAAGATGTAAAATTATATGTATGACGGGAACATATAATGGCTTTTCAAAAATCCTCTTAGTGGCAACTCAAAAACTATGGAGACAATATTGCTAGGGCATCTTGTCATTCCCCCGAGACATGGTCAAGTGGACAAGCATAAGATCCAAGCACCCGTTAGAAAAAAAGGAATCAAATGCACATATTCAAAGGTTTTGAGGATCATAGTGACACATACCATGATACCCTGACTCATTACCTCATTGAGAAAGAACCATCTCTAATGCAGGACCAAGACAAAGGCGATGGATGTTGTTGTTGTTATTGACAAAGTGGAGGCACTGAAAGGGAGAAAATATGGGCCTTCCAAGGCCATTATAAAGTCAATATGGCTCTCGGTACTCCATGTCTAGGACTTGTGAGCCTTGAGACATAATCAACTAGTTATCCCTAAAAGTGGGGGATAACATCTGGTTCCAACTCGTGGGCATGTGCTCACTATAGAGCACATGATAACCTAAACATCTCTGGCATAACCTGTAACCTACTTGATCTCAATAGAAAACATCATTAACCATTTGGGGTGGTGATTCCACCCTAGCATATATGTATATATATAAGACTGAAATAAAAGCAATCATAAGTGTGAATGTGAAAGCAAACTATTCTAACATGCAATGTAGATGGTATAATACAATGAAAGAAAAATGCCTACCTACTTACATGTACTTACCTTCTGGCTAGATGTTAGGTGTAGTCAAATGACCAGTGAAATTGATCCAACTATGTCCCACAATACCTGCCTTTTTGCTTCATCATAAACCAAAATAGTGACAAGTTAAGAAAAAAAATGACATGGGTTAGAATATATATTTTATCATCAGAAATCACAAAGTCTAACTCATGGATGCAGGTGGGAGGGATGAAATCATGCCAAGTCAATATCTAAGGAAAGTACTTAATCCACTTCAGGAAGGGGTCATGAAAATTCCAAGGTTCAAAATACTAACTAAAAAGCTCTGCAAACTGGCTACCTAGGACATTCTCACACACTGAAAGGACTGACAAGGGTCTAGCAGATGACTAGAAAACTTTCAAGGGTAAGTTGAAAAAATGAGATAACAGAATCAAACTTGTATTTATTCAACCAACCCTTGCACTCTAGGGTTTTCCCTAGAGGAAACTCAACATCAAAAAAATACTCTCGAACTACACCTCCAGAGACACAATAATGTAAATTAATCAAAGGTGGTCTGGGAGTGTCATCACAAGGATCCTTCGTTAAGCAAAGAAGGTCCTTACTCCTATTGAGACATGAGCACAATGGTGGTTGATAATCATCTCCATGGAAATAATCCAAGTTCTTAGAGGAGTACTCATCAAAACCCTCAAGGGAAAACTGAAAAATCATCAGGAAAGCAAGGTATTAGGTCTTCCTTGGGTGTTTGAAAAGCATGGGTAAAAATCTCATCTCCTTGTTGCCACTGGTTAAGAGTAACATGTTGTGATAATTGTAAAGGAAACATTCGGAAATGGCTCTCAATGTCATAGATGGGATCCAAATCATAAACAACTACATCCCACCTATGCCTCCCAATATGTATGAACTCATCAATGTTATCAACTATGTCACTATATGTATCATAACATGCAGGATTCAAGGACTCATTTCTTTCCTCCTTATCTCCCCCATCATAAAGTAGAGCATCATCAAAATCTTGGGGAGGAGGGTAACTTATTGTTTCTTCTTGTGCAGGATCTTTGAGGACTTGGGTGTCTTCAACATGTGTTATTGCTTCATCCTCATGAACTGACCCTTTGTATTCAATTGTATAACAAGGAATATTCTCTTCGTTCAAGGATTTCATTTCTCCTTCATTTTCTTAATCTTGGAACAAGGTGTCATTGAAATCATGAAAAGGAAATAAACTAACTTCATCATCCCTTTGTTGTGTAGGAGGAAACATTTCCTGGATGGTTTCATCAAAGGGAGGAGTGCAGGTTCATAATTCATCATTTTTCTTAGGTTCCATCTCCTCAACTATGTCTTGATTTTGCTGATTGATAACTTTTTCCCTTATTTCTTGTGAATTTTCAGTAAATATCTCAAGGGAAAGTAATCTATCCAAACTAAAGGCATCTGGGGTAGAGGGACGTCCCTTTCTGAACAAGGAGATATTTTCCTCAGCTTTTATGGCCATGTTATAAGCTTGTGTAAGTGTTTTTGGGCCCTTTCAATTGAGAAGGAAGCTCAAATGCCCCAGAAGTGCATTGGTAAAGAGATACAAGAGGTACTTTTTTTCAGGACAATGGCTTCCAGGAATATGGTGTAGTAACATATGAAACCTAACCCCGAAATCTCTCACATTTTCATCCTCTATTTGTCTTGTGTCCCTAAGTCCTTTAAGTAATAAATGGATATCTTCCAATTTCATGCCCCAGCTCATGAGAAAGGTTTCTTCTAACTGGTCCATATATGTGATGATGGAGGTTGGAAGATTATCACATCATATTCTAGCATTTTCATGCAGATTGGTAGAGAAGAGTTTCATTGCCAAGTCTTCAGCATCATCACTAATAGGATGGAGCTGAAATAAAGCCCAAAAATTGCTCATGTGATAGTCGGGTCTTTCTCCATCAATGCCAGTGAATCTAGAGAACCATTTTTCATACTTCGGGGGCATTTGTCAAAAATGCCAAAAATGTCAAGTAAAATCTTCCTTCAACAAGTGCGCCTCAAAATTTCATCCAATAATCCTAAGAAGGGCGCAAATTTCAGACCTCACTAATGAGTGAGTGAAAGATGATCAAAATATGAAGGTAAAACCCTCAATTTATATAGTAGCAATGACCTTAATTACTTTTTAGGTCATAAAAAGGCCGACAAGGAAAAAATACCAAAATCATATTGTTTTACATTAAATATCTTAAATTAAAACCCTAATCAAGCAAAAGTGAGATGTCATCCCCTTTATAGGGTGATGTTATCCTCTTTTAGGGAAAATGCATCCTCCTGGAGAAAAACGTTATCCCTCCTTAGGCTTCTCCAAGATGCCACACGTGCCAAAACTGCAATATCTACCTCCCAAAATGTCCATACTGTCGGGTGACATCATGGGAATCCTGGGAGACATCTTGGGCCTTCCAAGGCCAACGTTCCTATGGAGAGGGCTCAATCCCCCTTGGTACAAGTCTGCTCAGCTGCCTATGGTGGATTCTTCTACTCTTCCCTAGTACAAATTCTCTGCCCTATCTCTGCCCCATGTTGGGGTCTCATCATCCATCTAGTGGGCTCTTCAGCCCCATGAAGATCCGAATTGATCATCTCCCCATGTGTACCTATCCAACATGGTACCTGTCTATCGGGCATGATCCTTCACATCAACAACTACGCCCTCCAAGGGCTCATAAATCACTAGGATAATAGCAATGTCAATCACATCTCATCATCAATATTATTAAACATGTGCATAAAACCCCTCTACCCTAGTCTAGTTCTCAAAGAAATTATACAAGTATGCAATGCAAATTTGGGGGAGGTGATAGGACGTCCTATTGGGCTAGTGTCTACTGGAAGAGGGATGTTTATGGAAAGGATTATATCCAATTCATGTAAGTGGGTGAGGTGGATGGGGATGCCTTCGCAAAGGTGTAGTGATAGGATGGATGGCTTACCGGAGGGTTCCTCTTTGCAAGGTGAGTTGCACCTTTCATTAATGAAAATATTTCCAAGCCCATCCATGCCATTTATCTTCATTCTTTTTCTTCCAAGATGTTGGTCAAAGGACACTGCCCTGTCTTGGTGACCAGTGGTGGAAATGTTAGCCACAATAATTTCATGAAAATGAGAAGGTTGGCTAGTGATGATACCCCCTTTCTCTTGGCCATGCAACCAAGAAACACTACCTTGGCATGTTAACCAACTACTATTAGTGTCATACCGTTAGGCACCCATGGACCTAATAGGATGGCTCGTGATGAGACCCCCTATCCCTCGACTAGGTCTAGATTTATTTTATAGGCCCCTTTGTTTCTTGTTGAGAATATTTTTATTGTTTTCTCAGGGATCCTTGGGCGAAGCATCTCGAGGTTTTATTCTTAGTATTTTATTGTTAGCCAATGTAAGGTAAGGTACAACCCCTAAATGATTTCCTAACCCTATGCCCAAACCAATGTAATGGGATGGGTGAGCGAGAAATAAGATGGAAAATGGTATGTATGGCGGGAACGAATGATGGCTTTTCAGAAATCCCCCTAGTGGAAACTGAAAACCTATGGACACAAGCTTGTTAGGGCATCCTGTCATTCCCCCAAGACATGGTCAAGTGGACAAGCATAAGATCCAAGCACCTGTTAGAAATAAAGGAATCAAATTCACATATTCAAAGGTTTTGAGAATCGAAGTGACACATACCATGATACCCGGACTCGTTACCTCATGGAGCAAGAACCATCTCTGATGCAGGACCAAACCGAAGGTGATGGATGTTTCTATTGCAGCTGACAAAGTGGAGGCGCTTAAATGGAGAAAAGATGGGACCTCCAAGTCCATGCTGAAGACGATCTAGCTCTCGATACTCCATGTCTAGGACTTATGGGCCTCGAGACATAGTCTCCTAATTATCCCTGAAAGTGGGTGATAACAAGGGCCATTATCTCTTTTTGAGGAAAATTCAGGGGTTTTACCTTGATCTGCTAGGTATACTAAAGAGGACTTTTAACTCAGAACTCTTCCAATTGTTTTTTGACTTTGTTTGATTGAGGATTTGATACTTATCACTCATTTTTATCTTTTTTGAGCTTGCAAACCTCTTCTAAGTTGCGAGATAGGTTCACCTTGATTTTTTCTAGTTTGGTCTTTGTCTCGTAATTTTTTCAATTATCTAATTGATTGGAATAAGTCTATAAAGGTTTGATTGGTCTTGAGTTTCTTTTCAATATTCCTTGGAACATCTCGCTATTTTGAATGATTGAGATTATTTTGCTTACCACAACCTAGTTTGAATGCCTTTTATTGCTGCTCATTTTTAAGGATTGTCGAGTGATTATCTCTTTCTCTTTTCATCGTTTGGGTTCTTGTTGGACGCATTCTGACATTGTGTTTTCTTGTTGATTTTTTTAGTTCTTGATTGATCGAGTTATGTCACACTTGGTTTCTCTCAGTTCTCGTCAGTTTTGAATTCATTTCTTGTTCGATCCTTTTACTTCATATTCTTTTGTATCTACATTGGATTCTTGCATTGAAAGTAGGAAGTAGAAAGAAATTGCATTTTATTTAGCTTCATTGCATTTATAATCAAATGAACAGAAATTGATTGCATTCAAAGTTTTGGGTGGTACATGTTCATAGTTTTCATTAAGTAAATTGCATTGGGTTTATGCATTTGGGAATGGAAAATGACTCTTCTCCTTTCCATAGATAGAGTTCATTGAACATAAATATGTGCATCTCATTCTGTTGCACTCTTTTGGAGTCCAAGTCATGAATATCATCAGTTTCACTTCCATACCCTTGAGTAAACAACACCCTAAAAATCAAAGCGCTAATTAAAATCTATCTAGAAAAATTTATTTCTAGGGATCTACAAATCTACATTACCTTAAGTGTAGGGATTTGGAATAGGTGTTGAGAATACCTTTCCAAAGCCATTAACAAACCCAGAATCTTGTGACAAGGAGAGAAAATCCATTTTTTGCATAAGCATACCTAGAACACCCCTCTCACACAGGGGTTAAACACAAGGTCATGTGTAGGATAGCAGCAGAGATTACCCCTCCAAATCTTAACCAAATGTAGTGGAAAGATCATATACTAGGGATTCTTCTTGAAGTTTCATTGGTTTCATTAGGTCATAGTGCTTCATGAATCTCAAATTCATTCAAGGTCCTCTGGAGTTTATCATTCCTCTCATCTTCAATCCTCTAGAAGAATTTTGAACTTGATATCCTGCCCATATGTTCAATCCTGACTGTTGACTATACCCACCTGGAGGCTGATTGTGAGTTGGTAACCTTAGTGGCATTTATCTTTAGGTTTCATATACAAGGTGACAATGAAGGGGTGTCTTTTTTGTACCTGGTTCAGACATTGGTCACACTCTCTCGGGATCCTTGGAGGGAACTTGCACCAAGGTGTAAGTTCGTTATGTAGATCGTCACATAAATGATCCACCAGCTCTATCTCAACCCCTTTTTCATATTAATCCTATGACAAAAAAAAATAATGTCAGTAGCCTTAATCCACAACCTAGACAATCCCTCCCATAAATCCATTATTTTCCAAATTACATTCTCTTTGAAGTCTCACCTCAACTCTTAACAACCAATGATGCCTCGACACATAAGACAACTTTTTTTAAATGATCATATTGACTCCAGTCTACAGGAAAGGACTAATAACATACAATACCATAGAGAAAGGAAGCCAACCCTCACCCTATGCGACCCTCACCCGACGCGAGGCTTTACTGTTTGGTTCATACTCTATAAATAAAAATAAAAATATTGTTTTCAAATCACAAATTTATATATTGTTTTTTTTTTCAGATGGTTTAGATTTTCGCATAGACTATCCATAAGAAAGTGGTTTTAGCGTGATCTGACATTTTGGAGTTCCGTAATCAAAATTTACAAGGAGAATTTCTATACGATTTGCATTATCTTTTTCTTCCAAGTATTTTACTTTTATACTTTCGTTCACTTGAAGATTTACTGAAGAAATGCTCTAATTGTGTTCTAGTAAGCAATGAATAATAGAGCGAAATCGAGAGGAAAATGGTTCCAGAGAGATATACAGACATCATTACCTGGGATTTTTCTTACGATCCCATCCAATTACTGCTGGACCAAGATCCCACTCAGAGTATCTATAATATAAAAACTATAGAGACCATTTGGGAAACCAAATGTGAAGCCGAGAACCCGTTTACTAAAAAATGGTTCAATGTGAAAAGTCTCATTCCCCAAATAGAATTGAGGCAGGAAATGGAAGACTACAATAAAGTTAAGAATTTTTATGTGCGTAGTGGTGCAGAGCTCGATGTGATTGAAGAGTAAGAAAAATTTTTGGAAGAGCGACACATGAAGCAATATCTGGACATATTAGGGAAATCTTTGTCAGAAAATATGACGAAGAAAATACAATATTCAGCAATGTGGAAGAAAATTAATCTATTGTGCATGTATTGTCAGTTTCATTCTAAGAACATATAAATTTTCAGATATTTACATGGCTTCAGATATTTGAACAAATTGATCATTCAAATAAGGATGCTTCTGACGAGAGATTCAATTATAGAAAAGGATACCAAAGAAACCGTATTGGAAGTTTGTAAGAAAATTTGTAGGGATATTAATGTTATAGGCCTGAAACCATTGGACATACATGAATAGAAGAAAAACACAGGGAAGTTCTCCTGATTGGAGGCTATGCGATAATGATAGGCCATGTTTATCTCTATAACGAAAGTTATTATACAAAAATTGATTCCCTTATGTTAAGAATGTATTGTAAAAATTTTGATGAGATGAATGCCCAAGCTCAACAAATTCTTGAAAAAGAAATTTACAAAACTGTTGTAGGATTTATGGGTCCTTTCCTCATTAGAAGGAAAGGACCTCAACAGTGAAGACTTGAATAATGCCATTTCCATTATGCAGAGATCATGGATCACAACGTCATCTTTCAATAATCCAGTTCAATCGCAATTGTTGTATAATGTTATAATTATCTGCATCACTAGAGAAAATGATACATCAAAATATATGAGAGTTCTTAGGGAGGGAAAACTCCTTGAATTCGAAGCACAGGGGCGAAATAATTCTGAAGGCCTTGAATTGGGTCTTTGTCTTGTCAAAGATATACTATCGACAAAAGGCCCATCAGTTGCTAATATTCTCGAAGGAGGTTTCGATATAGTAGATGATATCATTGGCATGTTGGAACATTGTACTCGTAACGATGAGAATGAAACTAGTGGTCCAGTGATTTGTGTGAAGAAAGGATGAAAAATATTTGAGTGCAGTCACTCTAGAATTGCAAAGGCTCCTTCTCACCAATCGAGGGTGAACTAGGCATTTTTTTTCTTTCAAGTCAATTATCAGAACAAAATATTACCAGGAAGTCACAACTAAGGATTTTGTCCATTTTGGAGGTGTGAAACTTGATCCTTTCGTAAATTGGCCATACGAACTTGGAATTAGGCTCATGATATCCCTTTGGAAAAATATCCAGATCTGAACAAGATGAAAACAATTTATTTTACACATAATGAATAGGTTTCATTTTATTTCTTGTGAAAGACCATATTCCCATGGGACCTGTCCAGTGACAAGTGAACGGGGCCAATGTTGAAAATTTCACAAACCTAGTGCTTAGATCATGAAATATGAAATAAGAAACCTTGACATAGGCAATTATGATATGGGATGGTTTTAGAACTTAAAAATGATCCCTAGAAGTTCCCCCCTAGGGGAAAATTAACATGGTCCTCAGAAAATCTGGACAAGGTTGAAATGAGCCCACTTAGGCATCATTAAGATGTTGATGGACATAAGGGTATTGATGACTGTCAGGAAGATTTCCAATAAATAATAGTAGGCTAGGGAACATCATGAATTTGAAAATCATTTATCAGTACTATCCCTCATATTGATACTTGGGGAACTAACCCAACTGAATGTAACACCCTATGACTGACTTGAATTGATATCAAGTGACTTGAAATTGTATCATGATACTCTTCTAGTGTTTTATAAGTCACTATGCACCCAGATAAAACCTTTGAATTCAACCCATTGATACTCTCTAATGGGAAAGGACCATATTAACTATGATTCCTACCATTTTCTTTAACTAAAACCAGAGCATAAGAGGTGGCTAAGAGAAACCCTCATGTCGTCTTGTGAAGAAATGAAAGTGATAAACATCATGTTAAGCCCAAAGAATATTCTTAGGTCAACATTCTTGGTTTAGGAGGGGAAATTCCTTTCGATGCATGTAGAACAAAGGGATCACTTGCATGATAGGTGGGAATACTCGGTAGAAAGTTAGACTTTTTTTTAGTAACCAAGCTGGGTGAAGGGGGGGATTCAATTGTAGTATGAGGAAAATTTTTCACATTAGGGATAAACCAAAGAATTAAAGTGTTGCGCTAAGGATATACAATATAATTTATGTTGAGATTCACAAACAATAAAAGAAAAAGGAAATGACCCAGGTTTTGTTGAGTAATGTGGCCCAAGTGGCATGGGTCCCTCAATTGGATTATGGCTTAACTATGAGAATCGAGACTTAAGGTGAACCTTGTATCAACACAAATTTTAATGCATGGCTTCGATTCTCGACACACAAACAAGAAAACGGGGATATTTTGCAATCAGTGACCCACTAGAGAATTAACTAACCAGTAAACCAATCATTCAAAGGAGTAAAGAAATATGAAAAACCTTTGTAGAAGATGTTGAAATATATCCAAACCCTCTAATGATTGTAATTTGTAGGAAAAAGAATTTTTCTTGGAAAATGTCGCATCGCAAGTTTTTGGGAAGATAATAGTTGCAATCACATAGCTATGTAAGCCATCGTGCCATCAAGTTTCAACTTCATCGAGAAATATTATGCTAAATCCCTTAGACTTTCCCCACTTACATTATCTAAATATTAGTGAAGCGTACTCCTATTTAAGGTGATACCAAACCACAATTTCCATTTGGGAAAATGCATGTTAAAAGGACTCCTAGGACAATCACTCTTTGCACACAACCATTTGAAGACAAGGAAACTACCTTTCTCATTAAAACCAAACAAATTGAAATTCAAGGAGAAGTAGGCAACATATGACATTGAAATGAAATAGGCTAAAATGAAGGGAAAAACCAAAATGGGCCTACACTCAAAAAATAAAACAGTCCAAAAGCTAAAATTGAAACGAGGAAAATACATACAAGTAGAAAATAAACAACAGTAAATAAATACAAGAAAAAAAAAAAAAATTGGTGACCTATGTATAGAAATATGAGGTTTCTTAGGAATAAAAAAACTTTTGGTGGCAACCATTCACAAGGATTTGGAGTGGTTCATCGTCCAACGTTTTTAATATGGAAGCATTGGTCCTTAAAACTTCATAGATTGTGTAAGGACTCAACCATAAACAATAAAAATGGTGGTGTTTGGATGGGGCCTCATGTTCTTTGTCCCACAATAGGACATCATCCCCTACTCTGTAATTTACCATTGTGGTTATTTTATCGAAGGAATGTCTGAAAATGTATTGCATATTTGGAGGTATTGGAATTCATCTTTTCTAGTTACCTCCTCTAGTTCGATCAGTGTGTCTAAATGATGTTTTAAGAGATTCAATTCAAATAGACAATCTCAAGGATAGAATAGAAAATATCAAGGATAAAATTTCCAAGTGAACATGAAAAACAGTAGGGGTTCCATACACCAAAGTGTAAGGACGTTGGCTCGCAATTATCTTGCAGGTTAGATGGTCAGCTCATAAGGATAATTTTAACTTAGTGTGCCAATCACACTTGTTGTTTTTTACTATTATCTTAAGGATCCGAATCATATTTTTATTGGTTGATTCGACCAATCAATTACCATGGGGGTAATAAGTGGAAGATCCGAAAATTTGGATGTCATATGTGACACCAAGGTGAAGCATGACATCAAACATAAAATTTGATCTCTTATTAGTTAGTATCTCATTAGGGGTGTTGAAGCGGGATAAAATTTTATGCTCAATGAATTCTACCACCTTTTTTTAGTAGCATTCCTATGGGAAACTACTTCAGACCAATTCGTAAAGTATTTGGTAGCAATTAATACGAATATATGGCATGCACTTGAAGGTGGAGAGATTTCCCTAATGAATTCCATACCCCATATTGCGAAAGGGACTTGCTCTTCAATAGGTTTAAGAGGTAAAAAAAATAACTTTTGCTTCCCAGTGAAACATTGGCAAGTTTCGCATTTTCGAACCATTAAATGAGCATCTTGTTTGAGTGAAGGCCAAAATTGGGAAGTATGTAAAAATTTTGCTGCAGTGGTTTTGGCTAAAAGGTGACCTCCACAAACGCCAGAATGACGTTGTTCAAGTGCCATTTGGGCTTGATCAGAAGTCAGACAATGCAACAAAAATCCATCAAGGTTTCTCTAATAAAGTATTTGATCTTACAAGACATATCAGACAACTTGTAAGCAAAGTGATCTCTTTTATTTAGTTTCCATGTCTGGTGGGAAAACACCATTCATAAAAAAATATACAATAGGTTTGTACTATGGTTGTGAGGATAAATAAATTTTGTTAACCATTTCTTTGTAAGAAATCAAGTCTTCGACTTGAGGTGATTCAACTATGACTGATTCATGGGATTGAGTTATAAATTCATACAACCATGTTCCCCTTATGGTTTTTGTCAGTTTAATATCCAAGCCATATCCTTGCATGCACATGATCCACTTGGACCATTTACTATGCAGTTTAGTTTGATTCGAAGTAGTGACTAGGAGAGACATAGGAAAAAAGATATGAACTTTATGGCCTATGATGTGATGTCAAAATAGCGCCAAGTATTTATACAAAGAATAACTATGTTTCTCAAGTTGATAACAATTCAATTGATGTGTCTTCAAATTCTGACATACAAAGAAAATTGGTCGGAGGTTTTCTTCATGGTCCTTTTTCAATAAGATTGCAGAAATAGTTACCTCTGATGAGTTAGTGTACATGACAAAGTCTTTAGAGTGATCAGGACCAATCACCAAAGGTTTCAAAGAAATGTCTTGCTTAATAGAATCAAAATCATGACATGTAGGGGGGTCCCATTTGAATCGAATGTCCTTTTCATAATATGATTTAGAGGTTTGACAACTTGAGAAAAATCAGGAATGAAGCATCTCAGGAAGTTTATATTTCCAAAGAAATATTGCATCCATTTTTTATTGGTAGGTATGGGAATCCTTTTGATTGTTACCACTCTCTTAGAGTCAACTTTGACACCTTCTTGAGACATAATTTGGCCGAAGATATTTCCCTCCATGACACTGAAAATGGTCTTCTTAGGATTAAGTATATGCCAAACTAACGACATCTAAGAAACACTTTCCTAAGGTGATCAAAATTACTACCTCGTTCTTTGGAGAAAATTGTGAGGTCATTGGAGTACACAACTATAATTTTACCCAACAAGCCTTTGAAAGAAATGGCCATGGATTGTTGAAATGCACTTCCGACATTTATCAAACCAAAAGGGATCTTGTGATATGCACATGTTCCCCAACTTGAAGTAGTGAAGGTGGTTTTGTGACTATCAGAAGGTTTGAGGGATATCTGATTGTAACCTAAGAAACCATCTAAAAGAGGCATCATTTGAGCCCCATAGACTTGTTGGAGGATATCCTCCATATGTTGGATAAGGTAGTTTCCTTTTAAGGACAACTTATTCAAATGTCAAAAATCAATACACAACTAAATATCCTTAGTTTTCTTCCTTATGGAAATCAAATTGGATACCCACTATGAATAGTGAACATAGTAGATGACCCATACTCCTTCTATCTTGTCTAATTCATCCTCTCTTTTTTTTCTAAAGTAGGGTTGTTATTCGTTTTATTTTTCTTGTAAGGCTTCAAACAAGGGTTTATGGGTATGTCATGGACTATCTCTTGCATATTTAAAACCTTTATATCCTTGTAGGACCAGGAAAAGAACATTCGACCTCTATTAAGAGTTCTATGAATTGAGTGATATGAGAAGGAGAACATTGTTGTTACACACCAAAATGTCACACTTAAGTGTCGCACCTATTTACGCCTAAGTGTCGCAAGTGTTGTAAAGTGTTGTATGCACCTTGCTAAGTGTCACATGCACATTATCAAAGTTTAATATGCCCCGTACTAAGTGTGACAACACCTTGACACCATGAAAGAACATTTTTCACAATCCCTAGTTAGTGTGGAGGAGAAATATATCATATGAAGGTTAAAATACTCTGTGCTCATGAGTTATTCATTATTATTCATAAAAAAAGAAATTAATTTAGTGTAAGAATCCACCTCACATTTAGTTTTCTAATCTCAAGGAGAAGTTGAGAATCGCATGGATGGTTGAGAGATTTTCTCAAACCAAAATCCTAATTTGGTGGATCTTGAGAGATATTTCCTCCTTAAAATACTTGAGAGATATTTTCTCCCTAAAATCCTTGAGAAATATTTTCTCCCTAAAAATCTTGGAGATCTCAATTTAGTGGATCTAGTGAGTGATCTTATCCATGTTGGTTAAGCCTCCAAATCTTATATAATGAGGGCTTTCAATGGTGAAGAGGGAAATATTTGAGGTATCAAACCTTTGATCATGGGGAAAGAATTCAGCATTTTGATTTCAAGATTCATTCAAGGGGTTGGACGAGAAAATCTTGGTGAAGATATTGTGTTGTCAATAATGCTTGGTAAGTGTCTTCTTTGACTTTCCAATTAATATCAACTTGGCCTATTCCCTTCAAGCTCATGTGTTATACATTTTCTTGTCTATTATCATTTCATTTTCATAGATAGATTTTCTTTATATAATCATATAGAGTAGGAAGAAGAGTTCCTTTGCTAGTCTTTGCAAGGTTTCATTTTCATTTAGGATCTTGGAGATCAAGCCTAGGGATTGGAGCAATGAGGTCGAACATCGCAACAAGGTATGCCACATTCTTCTTCTATTTTTCTTGATTGATTGAGTTAGATATATAGGGACATTAGAAACCATTTTTTTTACTTATGGATTTGAACCAAAGATATGGGTCTTCGTTCAAAGGGTAGCTTAGCCTATTCACAGGGTAAGATTTCTCACAACATAAAAATGGTGACTCCATTGAGGGAGGGCATTGACTAGTTTTCCTCTTTTTTTTCTTGATTGGTTTTTATGAGTTTTTAATCTTTTTGAACCATTTTTTTAACTTTTCTAGAACTGGACCTCCCTTGTAGTTGTCACCATGGTGCTATTATCCTGACTGGAGCTCCCCTATAGGTGACCACAAGGATCCATTATCCTGACTAGTGCTCCCCTAGAGTCCTATAGAGGGCGCCATTCTCCTTACATGAGCTCTATCTCTTAAGGACATGAGCACCATTCTCTCTTTTTGAGTAAAATTCAGGGTTTGTACCTTGATATGCTAGGTTTGTTGAAGTGGAATTTTAACTCAGAAGTCTTCCAAAAAAAAATTTACTTTATTTTATTGAGGATTTGATACTTATCACTCATTTTTATCTTTTTTGAGCTTGAAAAACTCTTCTAAGTTGCGAGATAGGTTCACCCTGATTTTTGCTAGTTTGGTCTTTGTCTCATGATGCTTTCAATTATCTAATTGATTGGAAGAAGTATGTAAAGGTTTGATTGGTCTTGAGTTTCTTTTCAATCTTCCTTGGAACATATCACTATTTTGAATGATTGAGATTATTTTTCTTACCACAACCTAATTTGAATGTCTTTTCTTGCTTCTCATTTTTAAGGATTGTCAAGTGATTATCTCTTTCTCTTTTCATCATTTGGGTTCTTGTTGGACACATTCTGACATTGTTTTTCTTGTTTAACTTTTGAGTTCTTGATTGAGCAAGTTATGTCACACTTGGTTTTTCTCAGTTCTCATCATTTTTGAGTGCACTTCTTGTTCAATCTTTTTACTTCATATTATTTTGTATCTACATTGGATTCTTCCATTGAAAGTAAGGAAGTAGAAAGAACTTGCATTTGATTTAGGTTAATTTCTTTTATAATCAAATGAACAGAAATTGATTGAAGGGGTGGTACATGTTTGTACTTTTCATTAGGTAAATTGCATTGGGTTGATGCATTTGGGAATGGAAAATGACTCCTCTCCTTTCCATAGATAGAGTTCATCGAACATAAATTTGTGAATCTCATTCCATTTCACTCTTTTGGAGTCCAACTCATGAATATCATCAATTTCAATTCCACACCCTTGAATAAACAACACCCTAAAAATCAAAGCACTAATTAAAATCTATCTAGAAATTTTTCTTTCTAGGGATCTGCAAATCTACATTAGCTTAAGTGTAGGGATTTGGAATCAGTGTTGAGAATAACTTTCCAAAGCCATAAAAAAACATAGAATCTTGTGACAAGGAGAGAAAATCCATTTTTTTCATAAGCATACCTAAGACCCCCCTCTCACACAAGGGTTAAACACGAGGTCACGTGAAGGAAAGAAGCATAGATTACCCCTCCAAAGCTTAACCAAACATAGTGGAAAGATTGTATATTAGGGGTTCTTCTTGAAGTGTCATTGGTTTCATTAGGTCTCAGTTATTCATGAATATCGAATCCATTTGAGGTCCTATGGGGTTTATCGATCCTCTAGAAAAATTTCTTTCTAGGGATCTGCAAATCTACATTATCTTAAGTGTAGGGATTTGGAATAGGTGTTGAGAATAAATTTCCAAAGCCATAAACAAACACAGAATCTTGCGACAAGGAGAGAAAATCCATTTTTTGCATAAGAATACTCGGGACCCTCCTCCAACATAGGGGTTAAACACGAGGTTGCGTGCAGGAGAGCAATAGAGATTACCCCACTAAAGCTTAACCAAATGTAGTGGAAAGATCGTATAATGGGGGTTCTTCTTGAAGTGTCATTGGTTTCATTAGGTCTCAGTGCTTCGTGAATCTCAAATCCATTTGAGGTCCTTTGGAGTTTATCGTTCCTCTTGTCTTCAGTCCTCTAAAAGAATTTTGAACTTGATATCCTACCCATACGTTCAATCTCGACTGTCGATTGTATCCACTTGGAGACTGATTGCGAGTTGGTAACCTTAGTGGCCTTTATCTTTAGCGTTCATACAAAAAGTGGTAGTGAAGGGGTGTCTTTGTTGTACCTAGGTCAGATGTTGGTCACACTCTCTTGGGATCCTTGGAGGGAACTTGTACCAAGGTGTAAGTCCATTAAGTAGATCATCACATAATTGATCCACCCTCTCTATCTCAACCCCTTTTTCATATTAATTCTATGAAAAAAAAATAAAAGAGTGCCAATAACCTTAAGCCACACCGTAGAAAATACCTCCCATAAAGCCATTATTTTCCAAATTACATCCTATTTGAAGGCTCACCTCAACTCTTAACAACCAATGATGTCTCAACACATAAGACAACTTTTTTAAAATGATCATATCAACTCCAGTCTATAGGAAAGGACTAATAACATGCAATACCATAGATAAAATAACTTGACCCTATGCGACCCTCACCCAACGCAAGGCTTTATTGTTTGGTTCGTACTCTTATACATAAAAATAAAAATATTGTTTTCAAATCACAAATTTATATCTTGGTTTTGTTTTTAGGTTGGTTTGGATTTTCGAATAGACTATCCATAAGAAAGTGGTTTCAACGTGATATGACATTTTGGAGTTCTGTAATCAAAATTTACAAGGAGCATTTTCATATTGTTTTCATTAGCTTGTCCTTCTAGGTATTTTACTTTTATACTTTCGTTCACTTCAAGATTTACTAAAGAAATGCTCTCATTTTGGACTGTAATAGTGTTGTTATCTGTGTCATTTTTCTTTAATTGGTTTTGTTCTGTGTTCCATGTAGTTGTTACCACATAATGGCTCCAGCTAATTCACTAGTAAGTAATGAAGAACATATCGAAATCGAGAAGAAAATAGTTCCAGAGAGATATATGTACATCATTTCCAGTGAGTTTTCTTACGATCCCATCCGATTACCGCTAGACCAAGATCCCACTAAGATTCTCTATAATAGAAAAACTATAGAGACCATTTGGGAAACCAAACTTGAAGCCAAGAACCCATTTACTAAAAAATGATTCAACACAAAAAGTCTCATTCCCCAAACAAAATTGAGGCAAGAAATGAAAGACTACATTAAACAACAGAAGTTTTATGTGCGTAGTGGTGCAGAACTAGATGTGATTGAAGAGTACACAAAAATTTTGGAAGAGCGACATATGAAGCAATATCTAGACATATTAGGGAAATCTTTGTCAGAAAATATGATGAAGAAAATACAATATTTGGCAATGTGGAAGAAAATTAATCTACTGCGCATGTATTGTCAGTTTCATTCTAAGAACATAGAAATGTTCAGATATTTACATGGCTTCAGATATTTGAATGACATGATCATTCAAATAAGGATGCTTCTGACGAGTGATTCAATTATAGAAAATGATACCAAAGAAACCATATTGGAAGTCTGTAAGGAAATCTGTAGAGCTATTGATGTTATAGGCATGAAACCATTGGACATACATGAAATACAAGAAAAACATAGGAAAGTTCTCTTGATTGGGGGGTATGTCATAATGATAGACCATGTTTATCTCTATAACGAAAGTTATTATACGAAAATCGATTCCCTTATGTTAATATTGTAATGTAAAAAAATTTATGAGATGAATGCGCAAGCTCAACAAATTCTTGAAAAAGAAATTTACGAAACTGTTGTAGGATTTATGGGTCCTTTCCTCATTAGAAGGAAATTGAATCAAACCAATGAAAAGGAAATCAACAGTGAAGACTTGATTCATGCCATTTCTATTATGCAGAGATCCTGGATCACAACGTCATCTTTCGATAATCCACTTCAGTCGCTATTGTTGTATAATGCTCTAATTATCTACATCGCTAGAGAAATTGATACATCAAAAGATATGAGAGTTCTTAGGGAGGGACAACTCCTTGAAGCCGAAGCATAGGGGCGGAATAATTCTGAATGCCTTGAATTGGGTCTTTGTCTTGTCAAATATATACTAATGACAGAAGGCCCATCAACTGCTAATATTTTCGAAGAAGGTTTTTATATAGTAGATGATATCATTGGCATATTTGAACATTTTACTCGTAACGATGAGAATGAGAATGAGGATAAGGATGAAGCATTTTACTGGTACAAACACTCTTCCATGTCGCTGCCCCATGGTGGGGTCTCAAAATCCATTTGGTGGGCTCTTCAGCCCCATGGAGGTCCAAACGGATCATCTCCCCATGTGTACCTATCCAACATGTTACATGTCCGTCGAGCATGATCCTGCACATCAATAACTACGCCCTCCAGGGGCTCATAAGTCACAGGGATCGTAGCAATGACAATCACATATCATCATCAATATTATTAAACATGTGCATAAAACCCCTTTACCCCAGTCTAGTGCCCAAAGACATTATACAAGTCTACAATGAAAGTTTGGGGGAGGTGACAGGACGTCCTATTGGGCTAGTGTCTACTAGAAGAGGGATGTTTCTGGAAAGGATTAAATCCAAGTCATGTAAGTGGGTGAGGTGGATGGGGTTTCCTAGACAAAAGGTGCAATGATAGAAGGGATGGCTTACCGGTGGGTGCCTCTGTGGAGGGTGAGTCGCACCTATCATTGATGCAAATATTTCCAAGCCCATTCATGCCTTTTATCTTCATTATTTTTCTTCCAAGATGCTGGTCAAATAACACTGCCCGGGCTTGGTGACTAGTGGTGGCAATGTTAGCCACAAGAATTTCACAAAAATGAGAAGGTTGGCTCGTGATGAGACCCCCTTTCTCTTGTCCATGCAACCAAGAGACACTACCCTTGCATGGTAACCAACTGCTAGTAGTGTCATACCATTAGGCACCCATGGACCTAATAGGCTTGCTCGTGATGAGACCCCCTATCCCTCAACTAGGTCTTGATTTATTTTACTGGTCCCTTTGTTTCTAACTGAGAATCTCTTTATTTCTTTCTCGGGGATCCCTGGGTGAAGAATCTCGAGGTTTTATTCTAAGGATTTTATTGTCATCTTCTTTTACCCCCCAGACCTTTAGTCCATTCTTCTCACAAGGTAAGGTGCAACCCCTAAATGATTAGCTAGTTCCCTATGCCCAGACCAATGTAACGGGATGGGTGAGCGGGAAATAAGATGGAAAATGGTATGCATGGCGGGAACGAATGATGGCTTTTCTGAAATCCCCCAGTGGAAACTAAAAACCTATGGACACAAGATTTCTAGGGCATCATGTCATTCCGCCCAGACATGGTCAAGTGGACAAGCATAAGATCCAAGCACCCATTAGAAAAAAAGTACTCAAATGCACATATTCAAAGGTTTTGAGGATTAGAGTGACACATACCATGATGCTTGGACTCATTACCTCATGGAGCAAGAACCATCTCTGATGCAGGGCCAAACCGAAGGTGATGGATGTTGTTGTTGTTGCTCACAAAGTGGGGGCGCTGAAAGGGAGAAAAGATTGGCCCTCCAGAGGCATGCTCAAGTCGATCTAGCTCTCGGTACTCCATGTCTAGGACCTGTGGGCCTCGAGACATAATCTCCTAGTTATCCCTAAAAGTGGGGGATAACAAGCACCATTCTCTCTTTTTGAGGAAAATTCAGGTTTTTTACCTTGATCTGCTAGGTCTGTTGAAGTGGACTTTTAACTTAGAAGTCTTCCAATTGTTTTTTGACTTNCATTGATGCAAATATTTCCAAGCCCATTCATGCCTTTTATCTTCATTCTTTTTCTTCCAAGATGTTGGTCAAATAACACTGCCCGGGCTTGGTGACTAGTGGTGGCAATGTTAGCCACAAGAATTTCACAAAAATGAGAAGGTCGGCTCGTAATGAGACCCCCTTTCTCTTAGCCATGCAACCAAGAGACACTACCCTTGCATGGTAACCAACTGCTAGTAGTGTCATACCATTAGGCACCCATGGACCAAATAGGCTTGCTCGTGATGAGACCCCCTATCCCTCAACTAGGTCTTGATTTATTTTACTGGTCCCTTTGTTTCTAACTGAGAATCTCTTTATTGCTTTCTCGGGGATCCCTGGGTGAAGAATCTCGAGGTTTTATTCTTAGGCTTTTATTGTCATCTTCTTTTACCCCCCAGACCTTTAGTCCATTCTTCTCACAAGGTAAGGTGCAACCCCTAAATGATTAGCTAACCCTATGCCCAGACCAATGTAACGGGATGGGTGAGTGGGAAATAAGATGGAAAATGGTATGCATGGCGGGAACGAATGATGGCTTTTCTGAAATCCCCCAGTGGAAACTAAAAACCTATGGACACAAGATTTCTAGGGCATCCTGTCATTCCGCCCAGACATGGTCAAGTGGACAAGCATAAGATCCAAGCACCCATTAGAAAAAAAGTAATCAAATGCACATATTCAAAGGTTTTGAGGATTAGAGTGACACATACCATGATGCTTGGACTCATTACCTCATGGAGCAAGAACCATCTCTGATGCAGGGCCAAGCCGAAGGTGATGGATGTTGTTGTTGTTTCTCACAAAGTGGGGGCGCTGAAAGGGAGAAAAGATTGGCCCTCCAGGGGCATGCTCAAGTCGATCTAGCTCTCGGTACTCCATGTCTAGGACCTGTGGGCCTCGAGACATAATCTCCTAGTTATCCCTAAAAGTGAGGGATAACAAGCACCATTCTCTCTTTTTGAGGAAAATTCAGGTTTTTTACCTTGATCTGCTAGGTCTGTTGAAGTGGACTTTTAACTTAGAAGTCTTCCAATTGTTTTTTGACTTTATTTGATTGAGAATTTGATACTTATCACTCATTTTTATCTTTTTTGATCTTGCAAACCTCTTCTATGTTGCGAGATAGGTTCACCTTGATTTTTGCTAGTTTGGTCTTTGTCTCGTGATGTTTTCAATTATCTAATTGATTGGAAGAATTTTGTAAAGGTTTGATTGGTCTTGAGTTTCTTTTCAATTTTCCTTGGAACATCTCGCTATTTTGAATGATTGAGATTATTTTTCTTACCACAACCTAGTTTGAATGTCTTTTCTTGCTACTCATTTTTAAGGATTGTCGAGTGATTATCTCTTTCTCTTTTCATCCTTTGGGTTCTTGTTGGACGCATTCTGACATTGTGTTTTCTTGTTGAATTTTTGAGTTCTTGATTGATC
>JZKD02S0920001.1:260195-273622 GCA_000966675.3 Picea glauca | reverse complement strand
TTTGGAAAGTTATTCTCAACACCTATTCCAAATCCCTACACTTAAGCTAATGTAGATTTGCAGATCCCTAGAAAGAAAAAATTCTAGATAGATTTTAATTGGTGCTTTGATTTTTAGGGTGTTATTTACTCAAGGGTATGGAAGTGAAACTCATGATATTCATGACTTGGACTCCAAAAGAGTGCACCAGAATGAGATGCACAGATTTATGTTCAATGAAGTCTATCTATGGAAAGGAGAAGAGTCATTTTCCATTCCAAAATGCATAAACCCAATGCAATTTACCTAATGAAAAGTACGAACATGTACCACCCCTGCAATCAATTTCTGTTCATTTGATTATAAAAGAAATGGACCTAAATCAAATGCAAGTTCTTTCTACTTCCTTACTTTCAATGCAAGAATCCAATGTAGATACAAAAGAAAATGAAGTAAAAAGATCGAACAAGAAATGCACTCAAAACTGACAAGAACTGAGAGAAACCAGGTGTGACATAACTCGCTCAATCAAGAACTCAAAAATTCAACAAGAAATGTCAAAATGCGTCCAACAAGAACCCAAATGATGAAAAGAGAAAGAGATAATCACTCAACAATCCTTAAAAATGAGAATAAATAAAAGGAATTCAAATTAGGTTGTGGTAAGAAAAATAATCTCAATCATTCAAAATAGCGATATGTTCCAAGGAAGATTGAAAAGAAACTCAAGACCAATCAAACCTTTACATACTTCTTCCAATCAATTAGATAATTGAAAACATCATGAGATAAAGACCAAACTAGTAAAAATCAAGGTGAACCTATCTCGCAACTTAGAAGAGTTTTGCAAGCTCAAAAAAGACAAAAATGAGTGATAAGTATCAAATCCTCAATCAAACAAAGTCAAAAAAAAATTGGAAGACTTTTGAGTTAAAATTCCACTTCAACAGACCTAGCAGATCAAGGTACAAACCCTGAATTTTCCTCAAAAAGAGAGAATGGCACTCATGTCCTTAAGAGATAGAGCTCCTGTAAAGAGAATGGCACCCTCTATAGGACTCTAGGGGAGCACTAGTCAGGATAATGGATCCCTGTGGTCACCTATAGGGGAGCTCCAGTCAGGATAATAGAGCCATGGTGGCAACTACAGGGGAGGTCCAGTTCTAGAAAAGTTCAAAAAATGGCTTAAAAAGACTAAAAACTCAGAAAAGCCAATCAATGACTTTGTAAACTCTTCAATGAGGAAATAGATAAGAAACAAGAATTAAACAAAAAATATCTAATCACAAGCAAGGGATTCAAGACAAAAAAGAGGAAAACTAGTCAATGTCCTCCCTCAATGGAGTCACCATTTTTATGTTGTGAGAAATATTACCCCGTGAATAGGCTAAGCTACCCTTTGAACCAAGACCCATATCTTTGTTTCAAAGCCATAAGTAAAAAAAATGGTTTCCAATGTCCCTATATATCTAACTCAATCAATCAAGCAAAACAGAAGAAGAATGTGGCATACATTGTTGCGATGTTCGACCTCATTGCTCCAATCCGTAGGCTTGATCTCCAAGATCCTAAATGAAAATGAAACCTTGCAAAGACTAGCAAAGGAACTCTTCTTCCTACTCTATATGATTATATAAAGAAAATATATCTATGAAAATGAAGTGATAATAGACAAGAAAATGTATAACACATGAGCTTGAAGGGAATAGGCCAAGTTGATATTAATTGGAAAGTCAAAGAAGGCACTTACAAAGAATGATTGACAATGTAGTATCTTCACCAAGATTTCTTCGTCGAACCCCTTGAATGAATCTTGAAATCAAAATGTTGAATTCTTTCCCCATGATCAAAGGTTTGATACCTCAAATATTTCCCTCTTCACCATTGAAAGCCCTCATTATATAAGATTTGGAGGCTTAACCAACATGGAGAAGATCACTCACTAGATACACTAAATTGAGATCTCCAAGATTTTTGGGGAGAAAATATCTCTCAAGGATTTTAGGGAGAAAATATATCTAAAGTATTTTAAGGAGGAAATATCTTTCAAGATCCACCAAATTAGAATTTTGGTTTGAGAAAATCTCTCAACCATCAATGAGATTCTCAACTTTTCCTTGAGATTAGGAAACTAAATGTGAGGTGGATTCTTACACTAAATTAATTTCCTTTTTTATGAATAATAATGAATAACTCATGAGAACATAGTATTTTAACCTTCATATGATATATTTCTCCTCCACACTAACTAGGGATTGTGAAAAATGTTCTTTCATGGTGTCAAGGTGTTGTGACACTTAATAAGGGGCATACAAAACTTTGATAAAGTGCATGCGACACTTAGTAAGGTGCATACAACACTTTACGACACTTAGGCATAAATAGGTGCGACACTTAAGTGTGACATTTTGGTGTGTAACAACAATGTTCTCCTTCTCATATCACTCAATTCACAGAACTCTTAATATAGGTCAGATGTTCTTTTCCTAGTCCTACAAGGATCTAAAGGTTTTCAATATGCAAGAGATAGTCCAAGACATACCCATAATATCTTATTCGAAGCCTTACAAGAAAAAGAAAATGAAGAACAACCCTACTTTAGAAAAAAGAGAGAGGATAAATTAGACAAGATGGAAGGAGTATGGGTCATCTACTATGTTCACTATTCATAGTGGGTATCCAATTTGATTTCCATAAGGAAGAAAACTAAGGATATTTAGTTGTGTGTTGATTTTCGACATTTAAATAAAGTGTCCTTAAAAGAAAACTACCTTATCCAGCATATGGAGGATATCCTCAAAAAATTCTATGGGGCTCAAATGATGCCTCTTTTAGATGGTTTTTTAGGTTACAATCAGATATCCCTCAAACCTTCTGATAGTCACAAAACCACCTTCACTACTTCAAGTTGGGGAACATGTGCATATCACAAGATGACTTTTGGTTTGATAAATGTCAGAAGTACATTTCAACAATCCATGGCCATTTCTTTCAAAGGCTTGTTGGGTAAAATTATAGTTGTGTACTTCAATGACCTCACAATTTTCTCCAAAGAACGAGGTAGTAATTTTAGTCACCTTAGGCAAGTTCTTCTTAGATGTCGTTAGTTTGGCATATCCTTAAATCCTAAGAAGACCATTTTCAGTGTCATGGAGGGAAATATCTTCGGCCAAATTATGTCTCAAGAAGGTGTCAAAGTTGACTCTAAGAGAGTGGTAACAATCAAAAGGATTCCCTTACCTACCAATAAAAAATGGATGCAATATTTCTTTGGAAATATAAACTTCCTGAGATGCTTCATTCTTGATTTTTCTCAAGTTGTCAAACCTCTAAATCATATTATGAAAAAGGACATTCGGGTCAAATGGGACCCCCCTACACATCATGATTTTGATTCTATTAAGAAAGACATTTCTTTGAAACCTTTGGTGATTGGTCCTGATCACTCTAAAGACTTTGTCATGTACACTAACTCATCAGAGGTAACTATTTTTGTAATCTTATTGCAAAAGGATGATGAGGAAAACCTCTGACCAATTTTCTTTGTAAGTCATAATTTGAAGACACATCAATTGAACTGTTAATAACTTGAGAAACATATTTATTATTTGTATAAATACTTGGTGCTATTCTGACATCACATCCTAGGCCATAAAGTTCATATTTTTGTTCCTATGTCTCTCTTGGTCACTACTTTGAATCAAACTGAACTACATAGTAAATGGTCCAAGTGGATCGTGTGCATGCAAGGATATGGATTGGATATTAAACTAACAAAAACCATAAGGGGAACATGGTTGGATGAATTTATAACTCAATCCCATGACTCAGTCATAGTTGAATCACCTCAAGTCGAAGACTTGATTTCTTACGAAGAAATGGTTAAATTTTTTTATTTAGCCTCACAACCATAGTACAAACCTATTGTGTATTTTCTTATGAATGGTGTTTTCCCACTAGACATGGAAACTAAATAAAAGAGATCACCTTTCTTACAAGTTGTATGATATGTATTGCAAGATCAAATACTTTATTAGAGAAACCTTGATGGAGTTTTGTTGCATTGTTTGACTTCAAATCAAGCCCAAATGGCACTTGAACAACATCATTCTGGGGTTTGTGGAGGTCACTTTTTAGCCAAAACCACTGCAGCAAAATTTTTACATACATGCTAATTTTGGCCTTCACTCAACCAAGATGCTCATTTAATGGTTCAAAAATGCGAAGCTTGCCAATGTTTCACTGGGAAGCAAATGTTAGTTTTTTTACCTCTTAAACCTATTGAAGAACAAGCCCCTTTCACAATATGGGGTATGAAATTCATTAGGGAAATCTCTCCACCTTCTAGTGCAGGTCATATATTCGTATTAATTGCTACCAACTACTTTACGAAGTGGGTTGAAGTAGTTTCCCATAGGAATGCTATGAAAACAAAGGTGGTAAAATTCATTGAGCATAAAATTTTATCCCTCTTCAACACCCCTAATGAGATACAAATTGATAAGAGATCAAATTTGATGTTTGATGTCATGCTTCACCTTGGTGACACATATGACATCCAACTTTTTGGATCTTCCACCTATTACCCCCACGATAATTGATTGGTTGAATCAACCAATAAAAATATGATTCAGATCCTTAAGGTAACAGTAAAAAACAACAAGTGTTATTGGCACACTAAGTTAAGATTATCCTTATGAGATGACCGTCTAACCCCCATGACAACTACAAGCCAAAGTCCTTACACTCTGGTGTATGGAACCCCTACTATTTTGCATGTTCACTTAGAAATTTT
This sequence comes from Picea glauca, assembly GCA_000966675.3. Taxonomy (NCBI): domain Eukaryota; kingdom Viridiplantae; phylum Streptophyta; class Pinopsida; order Pinales; family Pinaceae; genus Picea; species Picea glauca. Next base: position 268,848 of record JZKD02S0920001.1, on the reverse strand, counting down.
TTCCTTGATATTGTCTATTATGTCCTTGAGATTGTCTATTTGAATTGCATCCCTTAAAACATCATTTAGACACACTGATCGAACTAGAGGAGGTAACTAGAAAACATGAACTCCAATACCTCCAAAATATGCAAGACATTTTTAAACGTTCCTTCGATAAAAGACCCACAATGGTAAATTACAAAGTAGGGGATGATGTCCTATTGTGGGACAAAGAACATGAGGCCCCATCCAAACACCACAAGTTTTATTGTTTATGGTTGAGTCCTTACACAATCTATGAAGTTTTAAGGACCAATGATTCCATATTAAAAATGTTGGACGATGAACCACTCCAAATCCTTGTGAATGGTCGCCACCAAAAGTTTTTTTATTCCTAAGAAACCTCATATTTCTATACATAGGTCACCACATTTTTATTTTTTGCTTGTATGTATTTACTGTTGTTTATTTTCTACTTGTATGTATTTTCCTCATTTCAATTTTATCTTTTGGACTGTTTTTTTTTTTGAGTGTAGGCCCATTTTGGTTTTTCCCTTCATTTTAGCCTATTTCATTTCAATGTCGTATGTTGCCTACTTCTCCTTGAATTTCAATTTGTTTGGTTTTAATGAGAAAGGTATTTTCCTTGTCTTCAAATGGTTGTGTGCAAAGAGTGATTGTCCTAGGAGTCCTTTTAACATGCATTTTCCCAAATGGAAATTGTGGCTTGGTATCACCTTAAATAGGAGTACGCTTCACTAATATTTAGATAATGTAAGTGGGGAAAGTCTAAGGGATTTAGAATAATATTTCTCGATGAAGATGAAACTTGATGGCACAACGGCTTACATAGCTATGTGATTGCAACTATTATCTTCACAAAAACTTGTGATGTGGCATTTTCCAAGATTTTTTTTTTCCTACGAATTACCATCATTATAGGGTTTGGATATTTTTCAACATCTTCTACAAAGTTTTTTCATATTTCTTTACTCCTTTGAATGATTTTTTTACTGGTTAGTTAATTCTCTAGTGGGTCACTGATTGCAAAATATCCCCGTTTTCTTGTTTGTGTGTTGAGAATCGAAGCCATGCATTAAAATTTGTGTTGATCCAAGGTTCACCTTAAGTCTCGATTCTCACAGTTAAGCCATAATCCAATTGATGGACCCATGCCACTTGGGCCACATTACTCAACAAAACCTGGGTCATTTCCTTTTTCTTTTATCGTTTGTGAATCTCAACATAAATTATAGTGTATATCCTTAGTGCAACACTTTAATTATTTGGTTTATCCCTAATGTGAAAAAATGTCCTCATACTACAATTGAATCCTCCCCTTCACCCAACTCGGTTACTAAAAATAAGTATAACTTTCTACCGAGTATTCCCACCTGTCATGCAGATGATCCCTTTGTTCTACATGCATCGAAAGGAATTTCCCCTCCTACGCCAAGAATGTTGACCCAAAAATATTCTTTGGGCTCAACATGATTTTTATCACTTTCATTTCTTCACAATATGACATGAGGGTTTCTCTTAACAACCTCTTATGCTCTGGTTTCAGTTAAAGACAATATTAGGAGTCATAGTTACTATGGTCCTTTCTCATTAGAGAGTATCAATGGGTTGAATTCAAAGGTTTTATTTGAGTGCATAGTGACTTATAAAACACTAGAAGAGTATCATGATACAATTTCAAGTCACTTGATATCAATTCAAGTCAGTCATAGGCTGTTACATTTAGTTGGGTTAGTTCCCCAGGTATCAATCTGAGGGATAGTAGCGATAAATGATTTTCAAATTCACGATGTTCCCTAGCCTACTATTATTTATTGGAAATCTTCCTGACAGTCATCAATACCCTTATGTCCATCAACATCTTAACGATCCCTAAGTGGGCTCATTTCAACCTTGTCCAGATTGTCTCAGGACCATGTTAATTTTCCCTCAGGGGGAACTTCTATGGATCATTTTTAAGTTCTAAAACCATCCCATATCATAATTGCCTATGTCAAGGTTTCTTAGTTCATATTTCATGAGCTAAGCACTAGGTTTGTGAAATTTTCAACATTGGCCCCGTTCACTTTTCACTGGACAGGTCCCATGGGAATATGGTCTTTCACAAGAAATAAAATGAAACCTATTCATTATGTGTAAAATAAATTGTTTTCATCTTATTTGGATCTAGATATTTTTTCCAAAGGGATATCATGAGCCTAATTCCGAGTTCGTATGGCCAATTTACGAAAGGAGCAAGTTTCACACCTCCTAAATGGACAAAATCCTTAGTTGTGACTTCCTGGTAATATTTTGTTCTGATAATTGACTTGAAATAAAAAAATATGCCTAGTTCATCCTTGATTGGTGAGAAGGAGCCTTTGCAAATTCAGGCGATTTTTAGAGGCCAGGTTGGTAACAATGGTTCAGGGTTAAAAAATTGTTGTTAATAGGCTCTGAATTAAAAAATCAGGGGTTCCATTCTATAGTAGACTCAGAGGCCTTTCCGATGATGCCTCATTTTCCTCATTCCAACATAAAATGACCCCATTAGAGTTTTCATGAGTCTCTAGATTGTTTCGGGAAGGATGGTCTCTAACTGTCACAATTCTCTAGACTATTTCAGGGTAGTTAAAATATTGATTAACAATCTCATCATGGAGATCCATTTCCACCTTATCGAATTAATCATATATACAATTCCATTGGTACTTAATTTTCCTCAATTGGACATTGTATGGCGATGTGGCAACTTTCACAAGTTTGGCCATTTTTGTGGGCCCCACAAGAAAATTAGGGTCTTTGAGCAAAACTTTTCATGGCCAAAATTGAGGAACTATGTGGAATAAAATAAGATCACTGATGGAATATTATTGATGGGATCGTTGATACCTTTTCGATAGTGTGCTCCATGTTGTATTATGACCCCATCTCATCTGACATCCTTTCTTGCTTAGTCAATGAAGTCATGGTCAAAATTCAAAGTCAAACTTTGACTGGTCACAAATTTTGAGGGAATAAAAAATAATAAAAGAAATTTAAAAATGGGAAAATAGAGGAGGGTGAAACACACCGCTTCTCATGCAAAATTAAATAAAAATCAAAAAATCAAAAAATCAAAGGGGGGGGAACCCCTCTCTTTCCCTTTCTCTCCTCCATTTGTTCGATGCACTCAAGGGAGAGAGATATTGCTTTGCAAAAAGGGTCACTCTGCAACTCAGGGAGAAAGGGAAAAGAGAAGAGGGTTTCAGGATGCGGCCAAAAACACCACAAGAACATGTAACCATCCACCAGTTCCATTTTAATTACAAAAAATGTTGGTTATTCAATGCATAAATGGTTGGGTTGGGTTCCATGTATGAATAAATTCTATCTTACTTCGATATTTTTGGTTATGTGGGTTTGAGATTCATTTGTTTGTTCCTATTTTTTATTGCTACTACAATGTGTGTGTTGTTGGATGAGGGATCTATACTTGTTCCCAAATGTTCTGAGTGAAATTACAAGAGAGAGGGTATTGAACCCCTCTTGGGAACCATTCCCAAGCCTCCAAGGAACCCTTGAATCCTTAAAAAATATTAGTTTACCTCTAGTTACATGCATGTTCATGAAAAAGTGAATGTCATAGGGTTTGAAACCCTCACCTCTCGCCTTTCCCCTCTGAAAAATCTCTATAAGTATTCAAAAAAACAAGAAAGGAGGGGGAGGGATTAAAACCCTCGACCTCCCCTCTCCTTTACTATGTTGAAAAAACCCACATTTGATAAAAATTAAAATGGGGCAGGCCACTGCCCATCCACCACCAAGGAAGATCCCATCCCCATTGCATGTAGAATCAATATGATCTAGGTGGGTATTGGTGGCCACCCACTTGTTCCAAATTCCAACTGGCTCATATTGACATTTTTCAATTTAGCACATTTCTCTGTAATGGGGAAATTTCTTTGTAATTGTGGGTTCTGCACTTATGGGGCTGTCCTGAAACCCTACACAACATCTAGGTGGATATTGGTGGCCTCCCACCTATTCCAAATGGATTATTTGGAATTTATTGTGTCAATACATATTTATGTACTTCCAGGGCCATTTTTGGGCTCTAAATAGTGTTTTCTTGGCTTCCCACAATCAAACTATACACATAGTTAGATTTTGATGACATAATGTGTAGTTATCGAAAATACCTTTCCAACGGGCTATCATGTGCCTAAAATGAAGATCATATGAAAAAGTTATGACCCCGTGAAGTTAATGTACTAACTTACCCCAATAGGGCCCACATGAATTTTGGCGCTTCATCTCCTAGGGTTAGGTTTTTGGATTTTTAGGGTTTTGGAATTCATGTTTATCATAAAAAGGCCTTCCGAGATTCATTGTAATAATATTCTTGTGAATGAGTGTAGTCATCACATCTATTCTCAGAAATAAAGATGCCACCATTCTAGCAAGTCTTGCAATCTGTATTTTTACAGTCTCTGTACATTCCTTTCATTAATAGAAATCATGTATTGTTGTATTTATTTGTTTCTGGAAATTTTAATGTTTATTTCATTGTAGTATCTCTGCTTTCATTTCATTCCGAAAATAATATGGATCAGTGGTATCATAGTAGGATGCTCTTGATCATTTTTCAATGCATATCCCCAACGAGGTCCGAGTATAGAAAGTTGGGTCTCGATCTTGTCTCTCTTAAGGAAAATAGCTCTTGCATGCCCAAGAAACCCTCTATGCTGTCAAAAAATAAAAATGATGGAGAAAAAGATTCTATTAACCTTTTTCTTGATCAAGATCTTGCGCGATAGAGGGATGAAATGATGGAGAATTTTTTCCACATCCTTCAATGCCTACCAATAGCAACATGTGCATATTCATCAAGTGGCCACTTTGGATCAACCTCTCCCTTCAAGGTCCATGTTAGTTTTTATATTCCTGTACTTGAAGTTCAGATAGATGAGAATGCCTTATAAAAATTGTTGAATCTGCTAGAAGGTTATTTCTCTATTCACAATTTTTTCGGCAGGGAAAATATCACCTTCACACTTCTCAAGGATCTCCCCCATGTCAAACATTGGTGGGAAACGTACTGGGAGAAAAGTTCCACATATGAATATAGAATATATGGGGTCGATCCCACTTTGGATTTTTTTGTGGATGTGTTCAAGGAAAAATACTACCCTGTTGATAACTATGAATATCAGTACATGAGATGGACCACATTGCGGAAAGAGAAGAGCCAAACGGTGCCATAGTTCACAAATACTTTCCATACCTTGCACACCAAGTTGGGTATCAAAGAATCTAAGTGACATATGGTTCTAAAATATCATGGGGCTCTACATAGGTGCATACAAACCAACATGAATTTCCTAAACATCTCATCATTGGGAGCTGCCTATCGATATGTTTTCAAAATTGAGAAAAACTTTAGGCACCAGAACAAATGGGAGTTTGGGTCTGCAAATCCAAAACAACCAAAGCATGGTAAAGACAACCCTAACCAACAGCCTTCCAAAAAACAGTCCAAGAAAGAGGAAAAGAAGGGTAAAGAAAATATGAAGAATAACACTCAGAAGTGGTGGGACTTCCACAAAATCCCCTGACACAACACAGATGAATGTTGCTCGAAACAGTCATTGATGGTCGAGGTAAAAGACAAGGAGATAAACCCTAGTTTAGAATTTGATCCAGAAAATATTGAAAATGGGAAGATCATCGATGCAGACCCTAATTCTAATGTCATGATCGCAACAATTCATCCAAAATAACCAGTAGATCCTGAAGAGGGGAAACACCTCTTCCATTCACAGATGTGGGTGAAGGGGACCCCATTGCATTTCATTTTTGATAGTGGTAGCCAGAAGAACCTCATCTCAACTGAGGTCGTAAAAAAATTGGGGTTGCTGAAAAAACCACACCCATTGCCATACAACATCAGGTGGCTTCACCAGGGATGAGATCTTTGTGTTAGCCAATAGTACCTCCTGTATTATGACATCCAACCCTTCAAGGATGAGGTAGTGTGTGATTTTTTCCCTCTTGATGTTTGTGATTTGTTTTGGGCAAACCATATATGTGGAAACACCATGTTGTTTATGAGTGTCGACCCCGTAGTTTCATTATTACGATGGGGGTCATCTCTATAGGATACCAGAGGTAGTTCCAACTATTGTTCAACCAAAAAAGTGTCGCAAGGTAATCTCTCATATTGAAAAAATCATCCTCTTCGCAGACTATTCAAAGGATGCACAAAAGGCCACTACAACCATTGCAGCCTTAGCACATTCTATTCAGTAGAAGCATATTGAATAAGAGAAATAATATATTTTCTCTTCACCTACAATGGTGGTTACACAATGCCCTATCAAGTTCAGAGAAAATAGGCTGGTGGAACAAATTCAACCCCGCCAGCAATAGGTTCATGACAACCTTCCACAGACCAAGCAACACAACTTCTCCAACAAGGCATGAAACTCACCAATATTTAGATTCATAAAATGATTTCCCCTCTTCTTTGGGCACTCAACGCAATGTATACCATAGGGGGAGTATTGATCTAGGTGGATATTAGTGGCCACCCACTTGTTCCAAATTTCAACTGGCTCATCTTGACAGTTTTTCAGTTCAACACGTTTCTCTCTAATGGGGACATTTCTTGGTAATTGTGGGTTCTGCACTTACGGGGTTGTCCTAAAACCCTACACAACATCCAGGTGAATATTGGTGGCCGCCCACCTATTCCAACTGGCTTATTTTGGAATTTTTCATGTCATTACATCTTTATCTACTTGGAGGGCCATTGTGGGGATCTAAATAGTGTTTTCTTGGCTTACCACAGTCAAACTATATATGAAGTCAGAGTTTGATGACATAATGCGTAGTTCTTGAAAAGGATTTCCAACAGGATATCACGTTCCCCAAAAAAAGATTGTATGCAAAAGTTATGACCCCAGGAATTTAATGTACTAACTTACCCCAACGGGGCCCACATGACTTTTGGCGCTTCATCTCCTAGGGTTAGGATTTTGTATGTATAGGGTTTTTGCATTCATGTTTATCATAAAAATACCTTCAGAGTATCATTGTAATCATCTTCTTGCGAATGAGAATAACTATCACATATCTTCTTAGAGATAAATATGCCACCATTCTAGCGAGTCTTGCAATCTGTATTTTTACAGTCTCTGTACATTTGTTTCATTAATAGAAATCATGTATTGTTGTATTTCTATGTTTCTGGAAAATTTTATGTGTATTTCATTGTAATATCTCTGCTTTCATTTCGTTCAGAAAATAATCCATATCACGAGCCCCTGGCCTAAGCTCCACCTCGACCCCCCCTCTATCCAAGGCTAATCCACCACCAAACCCCACCCCAATGAATATCCCATCCTCTTCACTAGACACTAGCTCCACTACGCAGGTAATGACTCCTATTTGACTATGGGAACACCTCCTTGGCTGCCCGTTCAACCCATATGGACAAACCCTTGGTCCCTCGTCCACTACGCATGTGATGCCTCCTCTTTAAAAATGAAAAGGGGATAGCCAAGCCATGGTCACCCATCCCACCCCTATGCACAAACCCTCATCCTCTTTTCACATGGTGGTCGAGATACCCTCCTCCATACTCATCAAAAGTCCTCTCGACGCTCCTCCAACTGATCCATGTCCAATCGTGCGGTCTCCCCACTACAACATGACTGACCCTCCACTTTAGGCTCCTCCACACACACAACCACCTTCTACCATGATATTTAACTCTACTCGAGCACACCTCCTCGACCCGAACACCACCAAGTTTCAACAACAAATAAAAAGAGAAAGGAGCAGGGGGGTCTTCCACGAGGGTAGAGCCACCACCACTCCTCCAATCGACTGACTGCCCAGGGTTTTTTTTTTATATATTGAAATCTTTATGGTGTGGTTTCATGGGTCATGAAAATAAGACTAGGGTTTTGGTTCTAAAGTATGGAGGGCATAGGGGGTTAAATATTTTATTTTTTTATTATATATTTATATCTTAAAAAAATTTAATAATTATGAAATAAAAAGTAATATTTAAAAAAATTATAGATATATGTATTATATAGTTTGAAACTATAGGTAAAAAAATGAATATTCCCCCCTAAGGTCATTGGGATTTTTAATTCTACATCTCCCTCATCCAGAGGCATAATTTCTCCCAGGTATAGTTAAAATGAATAGGACAAATTGTAGAAACCACCCTGGTTTTTCATAGAAACTTTCAAGAGTGTCATGGACTCTAAATTGACCATAGAACATGTGTCGGAAGGAGGCCTAATTGGAGGCCTCTGGGGAAAATTGAGCCAAACAAAAGAAACACATTTCATATACAGCCATGCTAACCTGCAGTAGTTGGAAAATTTTGAAATTGAACCCATATTCCAGTCTTAATTTCAAATATTTCTCTGATTATCCCTCCAACTAGCCATTTTCTCATCAACCTTTCTGGGGACATATGTCGCTCATTCGGAGCTTGATTTGTGGAAAATGAAATGAATTGGAAAGATGATGAATAGATATACATCATGTAAGATCAAAAAATTAGATTTGTAGTTGTCTGGTAGGAGGGAACAACCTCCAAGGTTCAGGCCTAGGGGGTCCCTTCACTAAATCAAGTCTGGATTGAATCTTTCCTTCACCATCTCTCAAT
>JZKD02S0920001.1:229081-242891 GCA_000966675.3 Picea glauca | reverse complement strand
ATATATATATATATATATATATATATATATATATATATATATATATATATATTTATGTGTATTTATCTTTTCCATCTTCTATACTTAACCAATTTCCCGTTTCTCTTTTCCTTGTACTTTATCTTTATTGTTACTTAGTCATTTTTCCAAAATTTGTGAACCCAGGTATAGTGAAGCTTGTGAGTTCCAATGGTTCGAGGTGGAATTGCAAATGATAGAAGTGTTGTCTACAAAATGTGTATCACGGAATTGTTAGGTGAAAAATGTATATGACATAAGTGTTGGGTGCAAGATGTATATCACATAACAAGATATTAATATTATAGGATATATATCATTAATTTTACTCTTAATTTTATTCATGATTTACTCTGTCAAAGGCATTAAAAGACATTCGCCATGTCAATCTTAATTATCATTCCCTTCTCTTTGGTTAAGTTAAAAGAGTTATAGAATTATATAAATTACTATAAATATTGGTACAATGTTATATTATTCTATAAATTATTAAATCTCATGTTGGTCAACCAACCCTCTAGTCTGCCAACCCGCTCACCCTGTTGCATCTATTTTATTCGACTATGTTTTTATATGTATATGACATAATCGTTGGGTGCAAAATATATATGATGGAAGTGTTGGGTGCAAGATGTGTATCACGGAACAAGCCGGACATGAAAAATGAAATATAAAAATAAATATGAATAATTAATTGAATAAAATTTGACAAAACATTATCACATATTAATAATGAATACGATATTTAATATTAATATTATAGGATATATATCATTAATTTTACTTTATATTTTATTTATTAATATTAATATAAAATAGTATATACAAGTATATATCCATTTTAACTTTAGATTCAAGAAGAATAATTTTCTAGGTACAAACCTTTATTATCATAAACAAAATCAAAATTCCAAAATTCCAAAATTCCAAATTTACATTTAAAAACATTAAAAATAATATTGAATAAAGTTTAAATAATTGTTTATACTATTCTTTAAGTAAAAAGTGTTATAGAATTATATAAATTACTATAAATATTGGTACAATGTTATAATATTCTATAAATTACTAAATCTCATGTTGCGGTCGGTCGTACTCATGATACATAAACATGACTATAAATGTGAACCCGCGAATCTGCCAACCCGCGAGTCCACCAACCCACTCAGTGTGTCACAACTATTTTATTCTAATAAATTTTTATACGTGCATTTCATTTCCTTTGGTGGAATAGATTAATATATATATTTTTATGTGTATTTATCTTTTCCATATTCTATACTGACGCAGACCCCCAGACCTGCAGGTTGGAATCCACACAGGATCTTTTCCTTTCGGCCCGAGAGCTCGACTGGCTCTTCTATTTCCCTTTCGGAAAATCAATCCACAACAAATCTTGAGGAATTTCCTTTTCTATTTCGGGATATCGGATTTCACGATTTCGCGAATCCCGTGGTCAAGTATGTCACCTCTTCGACCTCCGAAACCCGAAATGCTAACACTTGACCTTTCCTGATGTCAATTTCGGCTTTTCTCCCTTCGTGATTTCAGGAGTTGCAATGTCGTGCAACTCTTCCCCGCGACTCCCGGAGTCCCGAAACATGAATTACCAAAATAAAAATGTCTCGGCTTCCTCTCTCTCTTCGCGTTTTCAGGGTCTCAAACACCGAAATACACTTTCACTAAGTCGTCGGAGCTCCCAAACCTTCGAACCCCGAAATACCGAAACAACACCTTTTGAAATCCTTTTCTGGACTTTCGTGTACCAACTTCTCCTCTATGCTATGCTTGTTCTCTTGACAACAGAACTCCGGGTAAGCCGAATACCAAAACGCCAAAACTCTAAGGTTCCACCTCTAAAAGAAATCAACGATTGTGGATCCCCTTTTGATCCAACGGTCAGTGCAATTTCACGTACCGGGAGTTCAAGATGCCAAAGCTCGAACTCTATGTCCTCTCCACCTTTCGGTCTCTAAAATTCCGATTTATCGATACAATACCTTCTATGGGATCAAGGCCATGAATCTCCCCTAGATCTGTCGGCCTGTGTGATTATGGACTTTCAGGTACCGGGAGTCCAAGACTCTCGATCCCAGAACACTACTCTTTCCGGTTCCCGAACCCCGAAATACAGAATTGTCGAAACGCCCTTCCACGATACTTCGTGTTTCACAGCTTCGAGGGTTCTGCTGTGAAAAACCCAGACTCTTGTCCACGGGAACACCGAATTCCCGAACTCTGAAATGTCGAAAAATGAATTTGTCGCAATCCTCCAATTTTAGATGTCTTCTCCTCCTGAATCCTCATCCCTTGTCCTTGGGAGTTCTGAAACCCCGAACTCCGAAGTTATAAAATGTCAATGTGACAATTTCCGCCTCTGCACACAAAAGTTCCCCTTTGATGTTTCGAGGATTTGATCAGCCAAAATCTTGACTTACCCTTGTCCTCTCAAACCCTGAAATGCCAAAATGCTCTGACGTCCTGAACAGTCAGGGTAAATGGACCTTATCCAACTTGCAACTCCGGTAGATCCTATGATCATCACTATTTCAAGAATTCTCCTCATAGGATTTTGACCATCCAATCCTTTCCTCTCAAAGGACTTCTAGTTCTAAACTTCGTCCTTCTTTGAAAACCATGCTCTTTACCTCCCTTTGAACACTTCGAAGGTGTAAATCACTCCTGCGCTTCCTTCGACAACTTCGAAGACTCTATCCCTCCTGAGCTTGCTTGAAAATCCTCAAGTACTCTGGGGATAAATTTTGCGCACAATCCTTGCAGCACTCCTCCAAATACTCCTAAGTATTTGAGTTCCTCGACTCTGTGCAACCCTCTACGACAGTAGTCATTCAACCACTCAGCCTTAGGTATAAGTTCTGATCTCTTTTGTCAGCCTGCGCACACCTTGCACAACTCCTGTGCTTAACTTGCACTTCTGGGAGAATGAGAATAACTGTATTGCTCTTGAGCTTTTAGAGATGAACCTTGAACCCGTCAACGCACTCCTTGCAGACGCTCCACTACACTCCTTGCATGAATTCTTGCTCAAATGGAGAAACAATTGAAACTCATTCCTTACTCTCCCTCTCTCAGATTTTCGACATTTAACAAGAAATCATTCATGCACATCATCAAATAAAATGTACAATAGAAAGAGTAAAACAACTATAAGCCCAACATTTAGCATATGCACACAGAAAGAATTACCACACCATGAGTCTGGATTCAAAGCTTCATATATTAAATTCAAGACTTCTGTACATGGATGTTTTTTCAAAAAAAGCTCTCTACTTTCTCTCTTTTTTTTAAAAACGCTCTTCCTGATAATGTTACAATGGTACAAGGTGAGGGTGTCTATAATCGGTTTTCCCTCTGCTCCTAAAACTGTCAAATCTAGAAATTTAAATCTACCTACTTACATTAACCATGCATACATGCATATATCTACTACAGATGAGAGAGGATCGCTCAAGATCTGTTTACAATTTGGAAGTACGCCCTTTCTTAACTATTTTATTTATGTTTGATGCATCAAACTTTAGAACATTTCAAACAAATTCATCATGTGCCAAAATGCGTTGGTGTTTGCCCCACGCTCACTTGTTGCTGGCGATGCCCCTGCATCGTACTCCCTCTAACACAGACGCCAACCCTATTAGCCCTCGGGTCGACAATATGCTACATGATCTCTCTACTTCTTTCCCTTGAGTCGGATTGACTCTTCGATTCCTCTTCAGGGAATCCAACACACACAAAATGAATGCTTCTCCACAGGTCCTTGTGAATTGAGCTCACGCGATCGAACACGAAGCCTCAATTCCAGCCTTCCTTTGACCAAACGATGTGGTCATGTTTCTCACGATTTTAGAACCTCGGAGTTCATGACTTCGCAACTTCTCCTTCCCAATATTCAATTCTCCACCTTCCGAGACCTGAACTTATGATGTGCCTAAGCACTTGTCACAACTCGCCACTCATGAGTTCGTGAGTTGAAACTCCCAACTCTTGCTTCCAAATCTCGCGATACCCGAAATGCCAATACGGGCACGCTCCTTCTCTTGTCAGTGCCCTCCGCGTGTGACCACCGACTAGGTCTAACTTTATCACTTTTCACTTCTCGCCACTTCGTGAGTTTTGATGTTGAACTCCCGGCTCTTGTCTCGCGAATCCCCAAGACACGAGAGGTCAATGGGGTACTGACCTCTTTCAAAAGATGACACACATCCACGGGTCTCTTCCACGGGCCCACCTCGCGATTCTGCCACATGTCCCTCGTGTTATCTTCGCACTTTGAAAATTCACTCCTCAAGCGATGCCTCCTTGGTATCCCCAACACCCAAAGTGCCGAGATCCTGAACTCGTCAGCCACCTTATTTCTACTCACGACTTCAGGACTTTTGGAATGAAAGTATCAACCTCCTATCCTCTGAAACGTCGAAATGCCAAATCCTGATACACGTCACCAATAGCTGGCCCCACACACACATTTCTTCGCCCCTTCGAGACTTCGCCTTTCGCAACTTAGAGTACCCAACCTTTGGGCCCTCACCTTGCGAACCTCCAAACTAACGAGATCTCTAGATCTCTGCCACCTATCCTCTACAAATGGACGACTATGATCTACTCACCACTTCGTTGCTCGCATTTCACGACTTTGCGAACATTGATACAAAACCTTTGACCCTTCAACTCACGAAACCCCGAAATGGAATTTCGTGAGTAGATCCAACGGTCCTCGTTGGCATGAATCTACGACCCTCTCTCTCCTGAGATTTTGCTTGCAGAAAATGACCACCATAACCTCCTTACTCCTCTGCGAGATCTGACGGCTCGCGGGACTTCGTGAATTCTCCCTGGAGAATTCCGACCATCCGTTCTCCCTTATGAGAACTTCCGCAAATTTGACAAAGTTTTTTGCCATGGAAATTTAACCACCTGCAACACAAACTTGCGACGCCTCCTTTCAACACCTCAAGGCACCAACCTTCTATGCTTTTCTTTGACAACTGCGAAGAATCTTTCCCTCCCGAGCTTTCTCCAACTCTGAGTCTTAAATAAGACTCCTGCACGCACTCCTTGCAGCAACAGTCTCTCAACAATTTCTCAGGTTCGCAAACTCTGAGACTTTACTTGGCTTGCACACACCTTGCACAGCTCCTATGCCTAACTGCACTTCTGAAGAAATGAGAACAAAATCTATCCTATCTGAGCTTTCAGAGACAAACCTCTGAACCCTTTGTCAATGCACTCCTTACGGACAATTCAACTAAACTCCTTGCAGGAACTCTTACTCAAACAAAAAAGAATCGAAACTCATTTCCCTTACTTTCTCTCTATCAGATTTTAGACATTTAACAAGAAATCATACACACATAGCATAAACAGAAAATGCATGACAGAAAGAGTAAACCATTCATGAGCATAACATTCAACAATGCATACACAGAGAGTATCACAACACCATGAATCTATGTCAAAGCTCTTTGTATTAATCCAGAACTTCTGTACATGGAATTCTTCTACACAGCTCTCTTCTTCTTCTCTTCTTTGCTCTATTGATGCAGGAGAATCCACAATGTATCAAGCGAGCCAACACATCGAGCAGAAAAGACAGCTGGACAGCGCCTACAAATTTTGAAATGCTTTGGAAGTTGTTGCACCGCTCTTTAATGAAGTCATTCATAAAGAAGCGCACTTGTATTGTAAATGGGACCTTGAGCCTTTAAGCTCTCGTCCTTAGTAGATAGGAAGGCATTTAATAGATTTAATGCTGTTAGATAGGAATTAATTATAGATTTGATAGTTTTAGGTTTCAAGAGGGAAAACGGATATAGACACCCTCGTTGGTACATTGTATTATTATTGAAGCACTCAGAAGAGAAGAGCAAGCACAGAACTTGTGAAGAACACCCATGTACAGATTTGAGTTAATAGAAGAGAGTCTTTGATTCAAATTCATGTCTGGTGTTGTTTCTTTGTGGGTATGTTGCTTATGTGCTCATGAATGTTTTGTTTTTCCTTGTATGCATTTGCTTTTGAATATGCTGTGCATGTGATTTCAGAGGTTTACTGAAGTCTGAGAGAGATGAGAATGAGTTTCAATTGTTTCTCTATTTGAGCCAAGAGATTCCTGCATAGAGTGCAGTCGAATTCATACGCATAGAGTGCGTTGATGAGGCTCAGCAGTTAAACTCTTATCCTCATTCACCCAGAAGTTGATTTGGGTTGGTAGAGCCGTGCAGGAGAAGTACAGGCCGGGTTTGAAGTCTCAGTAGCTAGGCTGAGCAAAGAAAGGCATAGACTACTGTTTCCGGAAGTGCACAAAATCTGGAAGACTCAACACTTTGAGAGTTGTTGAAGGTTGAGCACGAGCAGTGGGTGCAAAGTCCCTGAAGAAGTTAGAGTTGACAAGCTCAGGAGGGATAATTCCTTCGTGATTTCTGGGAGAAGGACCTAGGAGAAGGTTTGAACATAACGAATATTTGGAGCCGAAGAAATATCCAAGGAGGAGAATAAATGGCCAGAGTTCGTAGAGGAGAATCACGAAATCCCGTCGACCATTAGATCTGGGAGAATCTGCGAGGGATTTAACCCTTAGGTGTAGGAAGGAACTAAGGCTTATCGGGACTCGGCATATCGGGTTTCCCGGAGACAAGATTTTCATAACTGTTGAAATCGCGATTGGCGATTTCCCGATTTAATCGGAGTCGTCGATCACTAAGGGGACAGGTGGCACGAGATCCCGGGAGGTCGGGATTCGACATTCAGGATTTTACGGTGCAAAGGAATTGGGAACGGTGAAATCGCGATCCCGCGATTCCCGATAGAGTGGAAAGAGGAGGTGACGTGGTAAGGAGATAGCGCACGTGCCCTCGTAGTTCGGGGTTCGGTGATTTGCAGTGCAAGACAACCGCGACACTTTATATGTCGATTTCCCGATAGGGAAATCCCCGACAAATGGAAGCGTTGACTGTTGACCCATATCGGAGTTCGGGACTCGTGAGGCATAAGGCACGAGCGCATAGAATCCGCGATATCACGAATTCCGATTTCCCAATTTGGAAGGGAGATCAGTGGAGAGTTGTCGTGGGTAAATAACTTCCGACGGGGAAGTTGAAGGGCATTTTAGCTCTTCGGGCCAAAGTCAAGAGAAGGTCTTGGTGAACAACGATCATTCTCTGAGGAGTGGGGAAGGTTGCGTCAGAGTGGTATCAGAGAAGGAAATATTTTCTTTCTGAAGCAGAGAGGAGAGAAGACATCATGCCACCAAGAAGAGAAAGACAATCACCAGATCCTAAAGACAGGGAGGTGAGAAGAATAGGTAGACCAGTAAGGAATCCAGAGATGGAGCGACAGATAGGAGATCTCAGGGCGAGACTCAAGGAGATGGAAACAACTCAGAGACGAGGAGTTGGCACTGGAGAGTTCAGTGATTCCGAGGTTGAAGAGGAAGCTAGACATGCAGAGGAAGTCACAGCAGAAGACGCATCAACCAATTGGTTGATCAAGGCCATTGCTAGGATGAGCTCCAAGACTAAGATGGACATTCCAGCTTACGAAGGAAGCCTGGATGCAGAAGAGTTTCTGGACTGGATCCGAGCTCTTGACACCTACTTCGATTATGAGGATATCGAAGAGGATAAGAAGGTAAGGCATGTTGTTACCAAGTTGAAAGGACATGCAACCTTATGGTGGGACGAGCTGCAGGCGGATAGACATTCCAAGGGGAAACATAAGATCAAAAGCTGGGATCGGATGATTGCTAAGATGAAAGAAAAATTTATCCCCAGAGATTATCAAATCACACTGTTCAGGCAGATGCAGAACCTGAGACAGAAGTTGATGACGGTGAAGGAGTACACCGAAGAATTCTACAGGCTCAACATCAGAGCAGGTCATCGGGAGAGCGATGATGAGAAGGTGGTGAGATATCTGAATGGTATAAGGTATGACATTCAGGATGAGTTAATCATGCTAACCATATGAACGGTGGAATATGCTTACCAATTGGCTATGAAAGCCGAGGAGAAGCTGAGCCGCAAGCAGGGACAGCGAGGGCAAGGAAGAAGTCAACCCAGAGGCAAAGCGGTTGCCCAAGAAAAATTTCAGAAGCCCAAGGAGGAATGGAAGAGACCTCAGGGTAAGGTCAAGAGAGGTGGACCCTCACAGAGGTAGCAATATGCTGAGCCGAGGAGACAACATACAGAGCAGGGTGGCAGTTATGCTGACGCGAACACTTTTCCTCGTACCAGAGGAAGAGGAAGAGGCCGAGGAGGAATCATCACATGTTTTACATGTGGGAAGTGTTAACGATAAATCTTATCCCTGGTTCGAGAAGCACGTGGGTCTACAAGTTGCACGCAGTGCTCAAGCGTAGCTCGGGAGAATTCTTGTTTTCCTCCAAGTATCAAATCAAGCGAGCGTGCTAAGTCTTGCTATTGAAGGACGAGATCCGTCGGCAAAGAAAATCAACGGTCATCGGGGTGTCGGAGTTGCCAATCTACTCGACATTTAGCAGCAGAGAAGTCTCTTTTCTTTAAAGGATGAATACAGTTCATCCGATCCAGAGGCACGTGGCGAGAGATCCCACAGATTCGGGGGTCGCAGAACTAAAAGTCACGAGCACATGGCAACAGAAATCCCGATATCCCGATGCCTGATTTCCCGATATCGGGGGCAGTTTTCGATAGTGGAAGACAGGTGGCAGACTATGCACCAAGGAGCTGACTGTCAACAAGTCAACGGCCATAATCCATCGGGTTTCGGGAAATCACAAGTCTAGTGGACACAAACATCGTGTCGTCAAAAACGCCGAAATCCCGATGGAAAGTTGGACCACGGTCGTGCAGGGATAGGTCCTATGGGTTATGATCTAGCTGGTAGGGGCTATTTCCCGGGAGGAGGAGCTCGTCGCATATCTAGATATCAGGGATCCCGGAGGCAAGGAACTCGCGCTCTTCAAACTCACGAACCCCGATCCCCAAAATCCCGAAGCCTCGTCACATAAATCCGCCGTCTGTCCTTTGCTGCCATGCCTTCTTTCCATATCATGCTAACCACAGTTTTTCGGCCATTGTGTTCCTCCACCTGGTTCGTACACTTCAACACCCATGGATCCTGCCGCTTGTCTCTGCCCTATCGTTTTCCTGCCTGATCACCGTTCACTCACCACTCCACGTCACTCATCAGTCCTACCATGATTTCTCCAAGCGAGATTCAAATGGCAGAGTATGAAGATTTCCATGTCCTGTAGGCACAAGATCGGCCAGGGCCTTCCCCGATTCCAATGAAACAGTTATTGCAGCAGCTGAGGGTAGTTGGACATCGTTTCCTCCATAAATGGAAAGCCAAGGAATGAATGCAAGCTTGTCATTTCAGTCCCAAGTCCTCTGGGACGCGATTGCGTCTGACTGAAGTTCACGAACGTCCAGAGACTACATGCGCAGTAAATGTGAAGACGTAATGTCTTCAATGCGATGTCTCGATTTAACTTCCAGTGTGTTGTTCCAAGTAAAAGGAGGCATTTTTGCTGTTTTGTAAAGTATCGATGGTTGAGCAGAGCTCCCTGGTTGTAAAATTTTAATGAAGCATTGTTGTTCTGGTTATGTATGAGCTTTGGAGACTTCTTGCCTTATCAATGCCATTTTCTATCATACCTTTGTTTACACTGTGTTAGAGCAGCTCGGAATTGGAGGATCCAGTCGAGCTGTAACTATTATAGGATGATGTTGTAATGGATCACTGTAATAGTTACGAAGCCTCTAATCAGTCCCTGTGATTCCCTTAGCGCTGAATGACTTGGAATTGGAGGATCCAGTCAAGTCCTCTTTCAGCTTCTTGAAGCCCTGAACTAGGAGGATCCTGTTTTCAGAGTTTTTCCTCTGCAAACTACTGCAAGCATGTTGCCCAGAGCTGTTTGTCCACTTTCTCCTAAGTCTTCCACCCATTCATCTCAAATCAACCCACTGGATGAAGTTAGGATTCCAGACCTCCTCTATCCTTATGTACTAGACTCAGTCCCTGAGTTAGAATAATACCTCCTCGAGTCATTATCTCCATTTGATCACCCTTTATAAACAAATCGTGACATAAAACTGATGGGCGTTGGTCTTTTCTCCTGCAAGCAATCCAGGAGTGACTTCTGATGCTAACAGGAAGGATGGACACAAAGTTGTTGATTGTCCAGATAGAAAAACAGACAGAGGAGAAGCTCACATCACTGAGGTGCAGAGGCGTGATCCTGAGAACGAAGACACCAAAGCCAGAAAGTCGGTGACGGTGCATAAGGTTCTGTTGACACCCGAGAAAGAGGTGGAGGACACAACTCAGAGGACCAGACTATTCAGGACCACGTGCAAGACCAAAGTCTAGAAATGCAAGGTCATAGTGGACAGCGGAAGCACCGACAATCTCGTTTCAACCGAGATGGTGGAGAAATTAGAGCTGGAGACGACCAATCACCTGAGTCCATACAAAGTATCGTGGCTACAGAAAGGACACTAGGTAAGTGTTATGAAACAATGCTTGGTTGATTTTAAAATGGGTGAATATAAGGATAAAGTCCTATGTGATGTTATTCCCATGGATGTCTGTCATGTATTATTGGGGAGACCATGACAGTATGACCAAAATGTTGTTCATGATGGGAGGATGAACACCTACACCTTGGAGAAGGATGGGATGACACATAAATTGCTTCCAATAAAGGATAAATAAGTGAAGCCAGAAGTAAGCAATACAATACTTCTCATGAGTGGGAAGGAGCTTCTCACAGAGATGGAGAAGAAGGAAGATCCACAATTCTTTGTGGTCAGGAAACCGAGAATTGTCCTGACTAGCACAAGAGTGGACGACTTGCCAGATGAGATTCAGGAACTGCTGGGAGAGTTCACTAATATCATCGTGGATGAACTACCTCATTCGTTTCCACCGATGAGAAGGGTGAGTCACCATATTGACCTCATACCGGGAGCAAGTTTACCAAATAAGGCAGCGTATAGATTGACGCCTCAGGAGGATGAGGAAGTCAAAAGGCAGGTACAAGATCTGCTGGACAAAGGACTGGTCAGGGAGAGCTTGAGTCCATGTGCTGTTCCGACAGTACTGAGTCCAAAGAAGGATGGAGGCTGGAGAATGTGTACAGACTCCAGGGCGATAAACAAGATACCCATCAGGTACAGATTTCCACTGCCAAGAATGGATGATCTGATGGATTGCCTGAGTGGGGAAAATTATTTTTCAAAGATTGATCTGAAGAGAGGATAACACCAGATTCGCATGAGAGAGGGTGATGAATGGAAGACAAAATTCAAGGCAAACGAAGGTTTGTATGAATGGTTGGTCATGCCGTTTGGTTTGACAAATGCGCCAAGCACATTCATGAGGCTGATGAATGAAGTACTGAGGGAATTCATTGGAAAGTTTGTAGTCGTATATCTGGATGATATATTGATCTTCAGTAAGACGAAGGCTGAACATTTGAAGAATTTGTCCATTGTGATGAGAAGACTGTAGCAGGAGAAGCTGTTAGTCAACCTGAAGAAGTGTTCCTTCATGAGGACAGAGCTCATTTATTTGGGTTTTGTGATTTCTACAAATGAGCTGAAAATGGATCCGGAGAAAGTGGGAGTGATCAAGAATTGGCCATCACCAAGAAATATTTTCGAGGTGATAAGTTTCCATGGTTTGGCTAGTTTCTACCGAAAATTCATTCGGAATTTCAGTGGAATTAGCGCCGCGATGATGGACACCATGAAGAAGTGGCATAAAGTTTTTCATTGGACAACAGAGGCTGAGAAGAGCTTCAATCTGTTGAAGTGGAAGATTACAGAGCAACCAATTTTGGTGTTTTCTGACTTTCATAAGACATTTCAGGTGAAATGTGATGCCAGTGGGTATGCCGTAGGAGGGGTCTCGAGTCAAGATGACAGACCTGTTGCATATTTCAGTGAGAAGCTGGATGACGCAAAATTGAAATACTCCACGTATGATAAGGAATTTCATGCAATCATACAGGCGTTGAAGAAGTGGAGGCATTACTTAAGACCCAAAGAATTTGTTCTGTACAGCGATAATCATGCATTGCAATTTGTGAGTCAACAAGAGAAGTTGAATCAGAAGCATGCAAAATGGGTAGAGTACATGCAGAATTTCACATTTGTGATAAAACACATTTTGAGGACTGCTAACAAAGTGGTTGATGCTTTGACTAGGAAATGTTTGTTGCTGCAAGAATTTAGAGTCAAAACTTTGGGTTTTGAAAATCTAAGGGACATGTACGCTGGAGATGC
Source organism: Picea glauca (assembly GCA_000966675.3). Classification (NCBI taxonomy): domain Eukaryota; kingdom Viridiplantae; phylum Streptophyta; class Pinopsida; order Pinales; family Pinaceae; genus Picea; species Picea glauca. The sequence goes on along the minus strand of JZKD02S0920001.1, from coordinate 230,583 downwards.
AGACTTCGGAGAAGCTTATGAAGTAGCTGAGAATCCGGTTCTCAGAGATCGGAGCCCATGGATAGACTACATGATCCAGGAGGGGTTGTTGTTTAAAGGAAATCAGTTATGCATTCCAAATTGCTCCATGAGGGAGAATCTGCTAAAGGAAAAGCACAGCGGGGGCTTAGCAGGTCATTTTGGACACGAGAAAACATTTGTGAAACTGAGCGAATCGTATTTTTGGCCGGGCATGTGAGCAGATGTAAAAAGGTTTGTTGACAGGTGCCAAATTTTTCAACACTCGAAGGGCCGAAAGTAGAATACAGGTTTTTATCAGCCATTTCCCATACCCGAGAGGCCATGGGAGGTAATTAGCATGGATTTCGTATTGGGATTGCCAAGGACGCAGAGAGGGGTTGATTCCATATTTGTGGTGGTGGATAGGTTTTTGAAGATGACACATTTTATTCCGTGTCAGAAGACCATCGATGCAACGCACATCGCAAACTTTTTTTTCAAAGAAGTTGTTAGACTACATGGATTGTCGAGAAGCATAGTCTCAGACAGGGATACCAAATTCATAGGTCATTTTTGGAGGATGCTATGGAAGAAGCTGGGAACTAACTTGGATTTTAGTTCATCTTACCATCCGCAGATAGACGGACAGACTGAGGTGGTCAACAGAAGTCTGGGATATTTGCTAAGGAGCTTGGTGACAGAACACCACAGCAGTTGGGACACGATATTTCCACAGGCAGAGTTTGCGTACAATGATTCTGTGAATCGGAGTACAGGCAAAAGTCCATTCCAGATTGTGTATGGAACACAACCGAGGGGAGTTTCTGAACTCAGGGAGTCAGAACAAGCTACAAATAGCAGCGCGAGCGCTGAAGAGTTTGTTGAAGAAATGAGAGAACTTCACAACAAGGTGAAGTAGCGATTGCAAGACTCAAATCAGGAGTACAAGCGCAGAGCCGATCAGCAGAAAAGACAACTTCAGTTCGAAGTTGGTGATTTGGTTCTGGAACACTTAAGGAAGGAAAGGTTCCCAAGGGGAACATACAACAAACTAAAGATGAAAAAGATTGGACCATGCAAAGTCCTGAAGAAATTCGAGGAGAATGCATATGAAATTGAGTTGCCATAAGGCATCGGGATATCTCCGATATTTAATGTTTCGGACTTATACCCATACAGGGCTGGAGAAGCAGAGACTGGAACTGAGGAACCAGTGATCCAGTGGAAGAAGCAATTACTAGTAGCAGAAAAGCCGCAGATAGAGTGCATACTGGACAAGCGAGTGGGTAGAAAGACCAGGCGAAAGTAGTACTTTGAGTACCTGGTGAAGTGGAAGAACCACCTGTTGAAAATACTAAAACAACTGAGAGGGGGGGGGTTGAATCAATTGTGTATAAGCTTAAACAATTTTATACTTATTAAAACATTATTAATCTTTCTTCATGTGGTCATCAACAATGTACAACATATGAACAGTAAAAGAAAAAACCATCAGTTACACA
>JZKD02S0920001.1:210238-227503 GCA_000966675.3 Picea glauca | reverse complement strand
ATTCAGTCTCATTCATATTCTTTTATACAAGCTACCTTGACGATTCCACTTCCCCTTCCAATCGGTAATACAGGGACATCTATCTTGGCAACTGAAACGCTAACTTATTTTTCATCATCAGTCTGTTTCTCTTAACTGATTCATAATTGAAGCGTTAATGTGTGAGGAAGAACAACAACCCTCTGATCACTACTTGATCCAACGGTTCAGATCAAATCAGGATTTCACTCATCGAGATTTCGACATCTGCGATGTCAAAAATCACAAGTCCTCCAGACTCGCGATTCTCCAATTCCCGATGGCTCCTTTCATACACTAGCCCTTCTGAGCTTAGCTCCCAGTCAACGTGACCTTCACTTCGTGACCACAACCTTATGTCTCTCTATCGGGATTTCAGCGTTCTTCATGTTCACTGTTCTTTGAATTATGAAATCCTGATCCCCGAAACTCCGATGAGGAGAATCAACGGTCTAGATTCATTTTGGATTCAATGGTTATGATTGAATCGTGAAATCGCACATCGCGATTTCGGGTTTCTCATTGTCAAGAGATTTTGACATTGCAAAGTGTCGATTCCCGATCCTCGAAACTCCGATGAGAAGAATCAACGGTCCAGATGCATTTTGGATTCAATGGTTATGATTGAATCACGAAATCGCACATCGCGATTTCGGGTTTCTTGTTGTCAAGAGATTTTGACATTGCAAAGTGTCGATTCCCGATCCCCGATACTCCATGCAGAGATTCAACGATCCAGATCACTTCTAGCTCGACAGCTCAGATTACATCGCAAAATCGCATATCACGATTTTGGAGTTTCTGTTGCAGTGTGTTCTTGACATATCAAAGTCTCGATCGTCGATGCCTCTGCTGACATCACACATGGTTTGACACATGTTAGATCCTGCCACGTGTCACTCTGATTCGTGAATTGCATGAGCCTGAAGTGTTAGATCTGCCTGACACCTATCATTCTCTGGCTGTGCCACGTGTCCCTGGGTGACGTGTTCTACCGACGTGAGTTGGATCAACGGTCTAGATCTCATGTTGATCTGACGGTGCAGATTCAGTCGGGATTTCGCATATTGCGAAATCAGGATTTTCGAGGCATTGTATTCTTTGCATATTGAAACCCTGATCCCCGAAACTCCGATGAAGCCTCCTATCTACACGTGGATGGTCCCGATCTCTACTTGATTTAACGACTGCGATCAAATCACGAAATCGTATATCGCGATTTTGGGGTTTTCGTTATCAAGTGAACTGGACATTTCAAAGTCTCGATTCCCGAATCTCCAATGACTTATCTCCCTCGCAACTTCTGTAAATCGGACGGTAGGCGGCCTTTCGGGAAACTTGAATGGGATCCAACGGTCACTGGATTGTTGTCTTCCTTCTTCTCTGCAAACTCTTGCTGCACGTGTTTTCTTCAATGCTGGTCCTCCTGATCTTTTTACGTCTGAATCCCCAAGGGGTTTTATCCTTCATATCCTGCCATCTCCGCTGTTGCCATCAATGAAAACAACCATTAACACGCATTCGTTGCTTGTTCAATATTTTCCAACACCACCCAGTGGAGGATGCCAGCTGGGAAAATGAAGCTGTCATACAGAGGCATGGACATACCGTGCAGGAGCTCATGGACCGGAGCCCATGAAAATTTTCAAGCTGAGGAGTATGATGCAGGAGCATCCACAATGTATCAAGCGAGCCATCACATCGAGCAGAAAAGAAAGCTGGACAACGCCTACAAATTTTGAAATGCTTTGGAAGTTGTTGCGCCGCTCTTTAATGAATTCATTCATAAAGAAGCGCACTTGTATTGTAAAGGGGACCTTGAGCCTTTAAGCTCTCGTCCTTAGTAGATAGGAAGGCATTTAATAGATTTAATGCTGTTAGATAGGAATTAATTGTAGATTTGATAGTTTTAGGTTTCAAGAGGGAAAACGGATATAGACACCCTCCTTGGTACATTGTATTATTATTGAAGCACTCAGAAGAGAAGAGCAAGCAAAGAACTTGTGAAGAACACCCCTGTACAGATTTGAGTTAATAGAAGAGAGTCTTTGATTCAAATTCATGTCTGGTGTTGTTTCTCTGTGGGTATGTTTCTTATGTGCTCATGAATGTTTTGTTTTTCCTTGTATGCATTTGCTTTTGAATATGCTGTGCATGTGATTTCAGAGGTTTACTGAAGTCTGAGAGAGAAGAGAATGAGTTTCAATTGTTTCTCTGTTTGAGCCAGGAGATTCCTGCATAGAGTGCAGTCGAATTCATCCGCATAGAGTGTGTTGATGAGGCTCAGCAGTTAAACTCGTATCCTCATTCGCCCAGAAGTTGATTTGGGTTGGTAGATCCGTGCAGGAGAAGTACAGGCTGGGTTTGAAGTCTCAGTAGCTAGGCTGAGCAAAGAAAGGCATAGACTACTGTTTCCGGAAGTGCACAGAATCTGGAAGACTCGACACTTTGAGAGTTGTTGAAGGTCGAGCGTGAGCAGTGGGCGCAAAGTCCCTGAAGAAGTCAGAGTTGACAAGCTCAGGAGGGATAATTCCTTCGTGATTTCTGGTAGAAGGACCCAGGAGAAGGTTTGAACAGAACGAAGCTTTGGAGCTGAAGAAATATACAAGGAGGAGAATCAATGGCCAGAGTTCGTAGAGGAGAGTCGCGAAATCCCGTCGACCGTTAGATCTGGGAGAAGCTGCGAGGGATTTAACCCTTAGGTGCAGGAAGGAACTAAGGATTATAGGGACTTGGCATATCGGGTTTCCCGGAGACAATATTTTGATAACTCTTGAAATCGCGATTGGCGATTTCTCGATTTAATCGGAGCCGTCGATCACTAAGAGGATAGGTGGCACGAGATCCCGGGAGGTTGGGATTCGGCATTCGGGATTTTACGGTGAAAAGGAATTGGGAACGGTGAAATCATGATCCCGTGATTCTCGATAGAGTGGAAAGAGGAGGTGATGTGGCGAGGAGATAGCGCACGTGCCCTCAGAGTTTGGGGTTCAGAGATTTGCAGTGCAAGAAAACCGCGACACTTTATGTGTCGATTTCCCGATAGGTAAATCCCCGACAAATGGAAGCGTTGATTGTTGACCCATATCAGAGTTCAGGACTCGTGAGGCATAAGGCACGAGAGCATAGAATCCGTGATATCACGAATTTCGATTTCCCGATTTGGAAGGGAGATTAGTGGAGAGTTTTTGTGGGTAAAGAACTTCCGACGGGGAAGTTGAAGGGCATTTTAGCTCTTCGGGCCAAGTCAAGAGAAGGTCCTGGTGAACAACGATCGTTCTCCGAGGAGTGGGGAAGGTTGCATCATCTATTCTCTCATCTTGACAATAATGATACAACTATACAATGAGGGTGTCTATATCTCGTTTCCCTCTTGCGTTCTAAACTGTCTAATCTAAGAATTAAATTCTATCTATCTACATTCATTACACATAAAGGCTCCTATCTACTATGGATGAGAGTGGATCACTCAAGGTCCTTTTACAATAATAAAAGCATGCCTCCACTTAATGATTTCATTAATATTTCAAAACATTTTCAAAAAATGTGCTCGGTGCTTTTCCAACTGTCTCTTATCTCCGTGCTGGCTATGCTTGCATGCTCTTACGATGCTCTTGTATCATACTCCCTCGCTTGAAATTTTTCATGGGATCCTATCCATGAGATCGTGCATGGTCTGTCCATGCTTTTGTATTTCAACTTCGTTCTCCCAGCTGGCATCTTCAACTGGATGGCCCTTCCACTTGACCAAGTATTCAAAGTATTGCTTTCACCTGGTCCTCTTACCAACTCTTTTGTCCAGTATGTGCTCCATCTACGTCTTTTCTGCAAATGGAATTTGTTTTTTCCAGTGAACCTCTAGCTGTTCATTTCCTACTTCTGCTTCCTCATCTTTATAAGGGTACAAATCCGAGACATTGAATATCGGAGAAATTTCGATCCCATCGGGTAATTCAATCTCATATGCATTCACCCCAAATTTCTTCAAGACCTTACATGGTCCAATTTTCTTCATCTTTAGTTTATGATATGTTCCCCTTGGAAACCTTTCCTTTCTCAAATGTGCGAGAATCAAATCGCCAACTTCAAAATGAAGTTCTCTCCTGTGTTGATATTCCCTGCATTTATATTCTTGGCTCGAATGTTGCAATCACTCCTTCACCTAGCTGTGAAGCTCCTTCATCACCTCTACGAAATCTTCTGCACTAGCACTCCTAGTCGCAGTCTGTTCTAAATATATCAACTCAGAAACTCCTCTTGGTTGCATTCCATAGACAATCTGAAATGGACTCTGTCTCGTGCTTCTGTTGATTGAATTGTTGTAAGCAAACTCCACCTGTGTTAATATGTTGTCCCACTGGCTGTGGTGTTCTATCACCAAGCTCTTCAACAAGTCTCCCAAGTTCCTATTTACAACTTATGTCTGTCCATCCGTCTGAGGATGATAAGCTGAACTAAATGACAAGTTCATCCCCAACTTTTTCCATAAGGTTCTCCATAAGTGTCCTACGAATTTAGTGTCTCGATATGAAACTATGCTCCTTGGTAAGCCATGAAGTCAAATGACTTCATTGAAAAACAGGTTCACAATGTGAGTTGCGTCACTGGTTTTATGACATGGAATGAAATGTGCCATTTTGGAAAACCTATCCACTACCACAAAGATTGAGTCAAACCCTCTTTGTGTTCTTAGAAACCCCAATATGAAGTCCCTTCTTACTGCATCCCACGACCTGTCAGGTATGGGTAACGGTTGATATAAGCCTGCATTCTGCCTCTTTCCTTTTGAATGTTGACAAATTCTACATCTGTCCATAAATATTTTGACATCTGCTCGCATTCCTGGCCAAAAATATGACTCATTCAACTTTTCGAATGTCTTTTCATGACCGAAATGTCCGACCAATCCTCCACTATGTTTCTCCTTCAACAAATTCTCCCTCATGGAGCACTTTGGAATACAAAGTTTATTACCCTTAAACAATAATCCTTCCTGGATCATGTATTCTTCCCATTGGCTTCTATCCCTGAGAATTGGATTTTCAGCTGCTTCATATGCCTCTTTAAAATCTTCATCATCTCTGTACATGTCCTTGAGATCATCAAAACCTAATGTTTTGACTCTGAACTCCTGCAATAGCAAACACTTCCTGCTCAAAGAATCAACAACTTTGTTAGCAGTACCAGAAATATGTTTAATCACAAAAGTGAAAATTTTCATATATTCAACCCATTTAACATGTCTTTGATTCAACTTCTCCTATTGAGTCACAAATTGCAATGCACGATTGTCATTTTATAAGACAAACTCTTTGGGGATCAAGTAGTGTCTCCATTTCTTCAATGCCTGAATAATAGCATAGAATTCCTTATCATACATGGAGTATTTTATCTTGGCTTCATTCAACGTCTCACTGAAATATGATATCGACTTGTCTTCTTGACTCAAGACTGCCCCTATTGCAAATCCACTTGCATCACATTTTACTTGAAATGTCTTTTGGAAATCAGGCAACACCAAAATTGGTTGTTTTGTGATTCTCCTTTTCAACAAATTAAAACTCTTCTCAGCTTCTTCTGTCCAGTGAAAATATTTGTGTCTCTTCTTCATCGTGTCCATCATCAGTGCACTAATTCCACTGAAATTCCTGATGAACTTCCGGTAGAAACTAGCCAATCCATGAAAACTTTGAACTTCAAAGATATTCTTTGGTGACGGCCAATTCTTAATCACCTCCACCTTATCTGGATCCATCCTCAACTTATCTGCAGAAATAACAAAACCCAAATAAATGATCTCTGTCTTCATGAATGGGGATTTCTTCATGTTTATCAGCAGCTTCTCCTACTGTAACCTCTGCATCACTGTAGCCAATTGTTTCAGATGCTCTGCCTTTGTTTTACTGAAAATCAGTATGTCATCAAGGTACATAATGACAAATTTTCCGATGAAATCCTTCAGGACTTCATTAATCAATCTCATGAAAGTAGTCAGCTTGTTTGTTAAACCAAATGGCATGACAAGCCATTCGTATAACCCCTCATTAGTCTTGAAGGTTGTTTTCCATTCATCTCCTTCTCTCATGCGAATCTGATGATAACCACTCTTCAAGTCAATCTTCGAAAAAAAAAAATCCCCACTCAAGCAATCCATCAGATCATCCATCCTTGGCAATGGAAATCTGTACCTGATGGTTATCTTGTTGATTTCTCTCGAGTCAGTACACACACTCCAACCTCCATCTTTCTTCGGATTGAGTACTGTCGGAACAACACACAGACTCAAGATTTATCTGACCAAACCTTTGTCCAACAAATCCTGGACTTATCTTTTGACCTCTTCATTCTCCTGCGGCATCAATCTGTACACTGCTTTGTTTGGAAAACTAGATCCAGGTATGAGATCAATTTGAATACTTATGCTTCTGATCGGTGGCAACGAACAAGGTAGTTCATCCACTACTATGTCAGCAAACTCTTCCAGCAGTTTCTGAACCTCTTCTGGTAAATCATCTACCCTTGTGTTGGTTAAAACAATCTTTGGATTTCTGACCACAATGAATTGCGGTTCCTCCTTCTTCTTAACTTCTGTAAGAAGTTCCTTCCCACTCATGAGAAGTACAATGTTGCTTACTTTAGGTTTCACCTCCTTATCTTTGATTGGATGTAACATGTGAGTTCTCCCATTCTTCTCTAGGGTGTATGTGTTCATTCTCTCATCATGAATCACATTCCTATCATACTCCATGGTCTACCCAACAATAGATGACAAACATCCATAGTAATAACATCATAGGGTATTTCATCTTTATACCCTCCTATTTTAAACTCAACTAGACATTGTTTAGTGGCATTTACCTGATGTCCTTTTTGCAACCACAAAACTTTGTATGGGCTTGGATGATCAATCGTCTCCAGTTCCATCTTTTCTACCATCTCTGTTGAAATGAGATTATCTGTGATACCACTATCTACAATAACTTTACATTTCCTATCCTTGGTTTTGCAAGCAGTCCAAAAAAGTATGTTTCTTTGGACTGAACTCTCCACCTCCTTCTCTGGTGTCAAAAGAGCTTTTCTCATCATCAACGATCTTCTTCCTTTAGCATCTTCTGCCTCAACATTTCGCATTTGTGCTTAAGCGATGTGAGTCTCTCCTTCCTCTTTCTTCTTGTCTGGACATTCATAAGACTTATGTCTGACCTTTCCGCACGTGAAGCATTTTATCGCTCCACTTCTTCCTCTTCCTCTACCTCTAGTATGAGGAAAAATGTTGTTATCAACATACTCTCCTCTCTGATCAGCAGACTGCCTTCTCTGTCCAGCGTATTGCCCTTTCTGTGAGCTTCCACCTCTCTCAATCTGAGGTTTCTTCCATTCTTCCTTAGGCTTCTGATTTCTATCTTGGACAACTGATTTTCCCCTGGCTTGACTTCTGCCTCAGCCTCTTTGACCTTGTTTTCGGCTCATCTTCTCTCCCGCCTTTAGAGCCATTTGATAAGCATCTTCCACCGTTCGGATGGTCATCATGCTCATCTCATCCTGAATTTCATATCTTAGGCCATTCATGTACCTGGCAACCTTTTCATCATTACTTTCACGATGACCTGCTATGATGTTTAGCTTGTAGAACTCTTCAGTGTACTCCTTCACTGTCATCAGCTTCTGTCTCAAGTTCTGCATCCTTCGAAACAAAGTAATTTGGTAATCTCTGGGAATGAATTTTTCTTTCATCTTTGCAATCATCCTATCCCAACTCTTGATTTTCTTCTTACCTTGGCAGCGTCTGTCAGCTTGTAGTTCATCCCACCACAATGCTGCATGTCCTTTAAGTCTCATGACAACATGTTTGACCTTCTTGTCTTCTTCAACATCTTCATAGTCAAAATATGTGTCCAGATCTCTAATCCAGTCTAGAAGCTCTTTAGCATCCAAGTTTCCCTCATAAACTGGAATGTCCATTTTGGCTCTTGCACTCATTCTTGCAACAACTCTAATCAAGTGTTCATTTGCTGCATATTCTACTACAATTTCTTCTTCTTCATGTCCAGCGTCATCTTCACTTTTGGACTCACTGACATCTCCAATATTAGCTTTGTGCATTTGGTTTATTTCCACATCCATGAGTCTGGCGCGAATGTCATGTATATCTCTTTCCACTTCTGGATTTTGCACCTACCTTCCCCTTCCTTCTGGCATTTCCCTATCCTTTGGTGGATCGGGTGTTTGTCTGTCCCTTCTCCTCGGTGGCATGGATGAAATTCCTTCTCACTTTTCCTTCCTGAAATATACAAACAAGAATCAGGCTCTGATACCAGATGACGCAGACACTGACCCTATTGGCCCTCGGGTCAACAATTCGCTACAGGATCTCTCTACTTCTTTCCCTTGAGTTGGATTGACTCTTTGATTCCTCTTCGGGGAATCCAACACACACAAAACAAATGCTTCTCCACAGGTCCTTGTGAATTGATCTCACGTGATCGAACACGAAGCCTCAATTCCAGCCTTCCTTTGACCAAACAATGTGGTCATGTTTCTCACGATTTCGGAACCTCGAAGTTCACGACTTCACGACTTCTCCTTCCCAATATTCAATTCTCCACCTTCCGAGACCCGAAATTTTCATGTGCCTAAGCACTTGTCACAACTCGCCACTCGCGAGTTCGTGAGTTGAAACTCCCAACTCTTGCTTCAAAATCTCGCGATACCTGAAATGTCGATACGGGCACGCTCCTTCTCTTGTCAGCATCCTCTGCGCATGACCACCGGCTAGGCCTAACTTTAGCACTTTTCTCTTCTCACCGCTTCGTGAGTTTTGATGTCGAACTCGCGGCTCTTGTCTCGCAAATCCCCGAGACACAAGAGGTCAACGGGGTATTGACTTCTTTCAAAAGACAACACGTGTCCACCCATCTCTTCCACAGGCCCACCTCGTGATTCTGCCATGTGTCCCTCGTGCTATCTTCACACTTCACAAATTCCCTCCTCAAGCGATGCCTCCTTGGTATCCCCGACACCCGAAGTGCCGAGATCCTGAACTCGTCAGCCACCTTATCGCTACTCACGACTTTGGGACTTTTGGAATGAAAGTCTCAACCTCCTATCCTCCGAAATGCCGAAATGTCGAATCCTTATACACGTCACCGATAGCTGGCCCCACACACACGTTTCTTCGCCCCTTTGGGACTTTTCATTTCGCAACTTATAGTACCCAACCTTTGTGCCCTCACCTCGCGAACCTCCGAACTAACAAGATCTCTAGATCTTTGCCACCTATCCTCCACAAATGGATGGCTCTGATCCACTCGCCACTTCGCTACTCGTCTTTCATGACTTCGCAAACATTGATACAAAACCTTCGACCCTTCAACTCACGAAACCCCGAAATGGAATTTTGCGAGTAGATCCAACGGTCCTCGTTGGTGTGAATCTATGACCCTCTCTCTCTTGAGCTTCTGCCTGTAGAAAACGACCACCGTAACCTCCTTTCTCCTCCACGAGATCTAACAGCTCGCGGAACTTCGCGAATTCTCCCTGGAGAATTTGGACCGTCCGTTCTCCCTTCTGAGAACTTCCGCAAATTTGAAAAAGTGTTTTGCCATGGAACTTTAACCGCCTGCAACACAAACTTGTGACGCCTCCTTTCAACACCTCAAGGCACCAACCTTCTGTTCTTTTCTTCGACAACTGCGAAGACTCTATCGCTCCTGAGATTTCTCCAACTCCGAGTCTTAAAGAAGACTCCTACATGCACTCCTTGCGGCAAATCCTTCAATTACTTCAAAGAATTGAAGTCCTTCGAATCTACGCACTCCTTGCAATAGAAATCTCTCAACAATTTCTCAAGTTTGAAAATTCTGAGACTTTACTTGGCCTGCACACACCTTGCACGGCTCCTGTGCCTAACTTCACTTCTAAGGAAATGAGAACAAAAGCTATCCTATCTGAGCTTTCAGAGACAAACATCTGAACCCTTTGTCAACGCACTCCTTGCGGACAATTCAACTGCACTCTTTGCAGGAACTCTTACTCAGACATAAAACAATTGAAACTCATTTCCCTTACTTTCTCTCTCTCAGATTTCAGACATTTAACAAGAAATCATACACACATAGAATAAACAACAAATGCATGATAGAAAGAGTAAACCATTCATGAGCATAACATTCAACAATGCATACACAAAGAGTATCACAACACCATGAATCCGAGTCAAAGCTCTTTGTATTAATCCAGAACTTATGTACATGGAATTCTTCTACACAGCTCTCTGCTTCTTCTCTTCTCTGCTCTATGCTCTCATCTTGACAATAATAATACAACTATACAATGAGGGTGTCTATATCCTATTTCCCTCTTGCATTCTAAACTATCTAATCTAAGCATTAAATTCTATCTACTTACATTCATTACACATAAAGGTTCCTATCTACTATGGACGAGAGAGGATCGCTCAAGGTCCTTTTACAATAATACAAGCATGCCTCCACTTAATGACTTCATTAATATTTCAAAACATTTTCAAAAAATGTGCTCGGTGCTTTTCTAGCTGTCGCTTATCTCCGCGCTGGCTATGCTTGCACGCTCTTGTGATGCTCCTTCATCACCCTCTCTTGAAAATTTTCATGTACTCCTGTTCATGAGCTCCTGTACAGTTTGTCCATTCTTCCGAATCTCAACTTCATTCTCCCAGTTGGCATCTTCAACTGGATGTCCTTTCCACTTGACTAAGTATTCAAAATATTATTTTCTCCTAGTCCTCTTGCTGACTCTCTTGTCAAGTATGCTCTCCATATGTGACTTTTCAGCAACTGACATTTGTTTAGTCCACTGAACCTTTGGTTGTTCATTGCCTGCCCCTGCTTCCTCAACTTTATAAGGGTACAGATATAAGATATTGAATATCGGTGAAATTTTGATCCCCTCGAGTAATTCAATCTCGTCAGCATTTGCCCCAAATTTCCTTATGATCTTGCATGGTCCAATTTTCTTCATTTTCAATTTATTATATGTCCCCCTTGGGAACCTTTCCTTTCTTAAGTGTGCAAGAACCAAATCACCAACTTCAAACTGAAGTTCTCTCCTGTGTTGATCTACTCTTCGTTTATACTCTTGGCTCGAATTCTGCAGTCGTTCTTTCACCTGGTTGTGAAGTTCCTTCATTGCCTCTGCAAAATATTCTGCACTAGCACTCCTAGTTACATTCTATTATGAATCTCTCAATTCAGAAATTCCTCTTGGTTGCATCCCATAAACAATTTGGAATGGACTCTACCCTGTGCTTCTATTAAGTGAGTCATTATAAGCAAATTCCGCCTGTGGCAGAATGTTGTCCCACTGACTGTGATGTTCAGTCACCAGGCTCCTTAGTAAATCTCCCAAGCTCCTGTTTACCACTTCTGTTTGCCCATCCTTCTGAGGATGATAAGCGAAGCTAAATGATAGTTTTTTTCCCAACTTCTTCCACAAAGTCCTCTAGAAATGTCCCACGAACTTGGTGTCTCGATCCGAAATTATGCTCCTTGGTAAGCCGTGAAGTCTGACAACTTCTTTGAAAAACAGGTTCACAATGTGAGTTGCGTCACTGGTTTTCTGACATGGTATGAAATGTGCCATCTTAGAAAATCTATCCACTGCTACAAAGATCGAGTTGAACCCTCTTTGTGTTCTCGACAGCCCCAATATGAATTCCATGCTTACTGCATCCCACGGCCTCTCAGGTATGGGAAATGGTTGATATAAGCCTGTGTTCTGCCTCTTTCCTTTTGAATGCTGGCAAATTATGCATCTCTCTACAAATCGTTTGACATCAGTCCTCATCCCCAACCAAAAATATGAATCGTTTAACTTTGAGAATGTCTTGTCATGATCGAAATGTCCGACCAATCCTCCACTATGTTTCTCCTTCAGCAAATTCTCCCTGATGGAGCACTTTGGAATACAAAGTTGATTACCATTAAACAATAATCCTTCTTGGATCATGTATTCTCAGATGCTTCATACACCTCTTTGAAGTCTGAATCATCCCTGTACATGTTCCTGAGATCATCAAAACCCAATGTTTTGATTATGAACTCCATAATCAAACACTTCCTGTTCAAAGCATCAACAACCTTGTTAGCAGTTCCAGAAATATGTTTAATTACAAAAGTAAAATTTTGCATATATTCAACCCATTTAACATGTCTTTGATTCAATTTTTCCTGTTGAGTCACAAATTGAAATGCGTGATTGTCACTGTACAAGACAAACTCCTTGGGGATTAAGTAATGTCTCCATTTCTTCAATGCTTGCATAATAGCATAGAACTCCTTGTCATACGTGGAGTATTTTATTTTGGCTTCATTCAGCTTCTCGCTGAAGTATGCTATTGGCCTGCCTTCTTGGATTAAGACTGCCCCTATTGCAAATCCACTCGCATCACATTTTACTTGAAATGTCTTTTTGAAATCTGGCAACACCAAAATTGGTTGTTCCGTGATTTTCCTTTTCAACAAATTAAAACTTTTCTTTGCTTCTTCTGTCCAGTGAAAAGAATTATGTCTTTTCTTCACCATGTCCATCATCGGTGCGCTAATTCCACTGAAATTCCGGATGAACTTCCTGTAGAAACTAGCCAATCCGTGAAATCTTCTTACCTCAAATATGATTTTTGGCGATGGCCAATTCTTAATTACCTCCACCTTATCTGGATCCATTCTCAACTTATCTGCAGAGATAACAAAACCCAAATATATGAGTTTTGTCTTAATAAATGATGACTTTTTCATGTTTATCAACAACTTCCCTTGCTGCAATCTTTTCATCACTGTAGCCAAGTGTTTCAGATGCTTTGCCTCTGTTTGATTGAAAATCAGTATGTCATCAAGATATACAATGACAAATTTTCCAATGAAATCGTTCAGGACTTCATTCATCAATATCATGAAGGTACTTGGCACTTTGGTTAAGCCAAACGGCATAACAAGCCATTCATACAGTCGTTCATTGGTCTTGAAGGCTGTCTTCCATTCGTCTCCTTCTCTCATATGAATTTGATGATAACCACTCTTCAAATCAATCTTTGAAAAAAACATTGCTCCACTCAAACAATCCATCAAATCATCCATCCTTGGCAATGGAAATCTGTACATGATGGTTATCTTGTTGATTTCCCTCGAGTCTGTACACATCCTCTAGCCTCCATGTTTCTTTGGGCTGAGCACTGTCGGAACAACACATGGACTCAAGCTTTCTCTAACCAATCCCTTGTCCATTAAGTCATGGACTTGTCTCTTGACCTCCTCATTCTCCTGTAGCGTTAATATGTACGCTGCTTTGTTTGGTAAACTAGCTCCAGGTATGAGATCAATATTATGACTTACACTTATGATCGGTGGCAACAAACAAGGTAGTTCATCCACTACTATGTTAGCAAATTCCTCCAGCAATTTCTGGATTTCTTCTGGTAAATCATCCACCCTTGTACTGGTTAAGACAATTCTAGGCTTTCTAACCATAATAAATTGTTTATATTCTTTATTCTTAACCTCTGTAAGAAGTTCCTTCCGACTCATGAGAAGTACAGTGTTGCTTACCTCAGGTTTTACTTCTTTGTCCTTAATCAGCAACAACATGTGAGTTCTCCCATTCTTCTCCAGGGTGTATGTGTTCTTCCTCCCATCGTGAATCACATTCCTATCATATTTCCATGGTCTACCCAACAATAGATGACAAACATCCATGGGAATGACATCACACAACATTTCATCCTTATATCCACCTATTTTAAATTCAACTAAACATTGTTTAGTGACATTTACCTGATGTCCTTTTTGTAGCCATGAAACTCTGTATGGGCTTGGATGTTCAATAGTTTCTAGCTCCATATTTTCTACCATCTCTGTAGAAATGAGATTGTTTGTGCTACCACTGTCCATGATGACTTTTCATGCCCAGTCTTTGGTCTTGCAAGCAGTCCAAAAAAGTCTGTTCCTTTGAGCTGGATTCTCCGCCTCCTTTTCTGGCGTTAAGAGAACCTTCCTCATCATCAGTGATCTTCTGCCTTCAACATCCTCTGCCTCAACATTCCATCTTTTTTCTTCTACAATGTGAGTCTCACCACCTTCCTTCTTCTTATCTAGACATTCATAAGACTTATGCCCATTCTTTCCACATGTGAAGCATTTTATTTCACCTTCTCTACCTCTTCCTCTTCCTCTAGTTCGAGGAAAAGTATTTTTGTCTACATACTATCCTCTTTGTGAGCTTCCACCTCTCTCAGTCTGAGTTTGAGGTTTCTTCCATTCCTCCTTAGGTTTCTGATTTCTATATTGGGCAACTGGTTTGCCTCTGGCTTGACTTCTACCCTGACCTCTTTGACCTTGATTTCGGCTCAGCTTCTCTTCATCTTTCAGAGCCATCTGATAAGCATCTTCCACCATTCAGATAGTCATCATTCTCATCTCATATTGAATGTCATACCATATACCATTCATGTATCTAGCAAATTTATCATCGTCTCTTTCCCGATGACCTGCTCTGATGTTTATTTTATAGAACTCCTCAGTGTATTCTTTCACATAATTCAGCTTCTGTCTCAAATTCTGCATTTTTCGGAACAGAGAAATTTGATAATCCCTGGGAATGAATTTTGCCTTCATCTTCGTGACCATTCTATCCCAACTCTTGATTTTCTGCGTGCCTTTGCAACGTTTGTCAACTTGTAGTTCATCCCACCACAATGTTGCATGTCCTTTAAGTCTTGTGACAACATGTTTGACCATTTTGTCTTCCTCGACATCTTCATAGTCAAAATATGTGTCCAGAGCTCTAATCCAATCTAGAAGCTCTTCAACATATAGGTTTCCTTCATATATTGGAATGTCCATTTTTTCCCTAGCACCCATTCTTGCAACAACCTTGAGTAGGCGTTCATTTGCTACATCTTCTGCTGCAACTTCTTATCTTTCATGTCTAGCTTCATTTTCACTTTCAGATTTATTGAGATCTCCTTCACTGACTGCACACCTCTGCGCTATTTCCATGGAATCCATCCTAGCACGTAAGTCATGCATATCTCTTGCCCCTAGTGGATCAGGTAATTGCCTGCCCCTTCTTCTTAGCATTTCCCTTTCCTCTGGTGGATCGGGTGTTTGTCTGTCTCTTCTTCTCGGCGGCATGGCTGAGATTCTTTCTCGCACCCTCTATATGCAATATAAAAATAGAGAAGGAATCTGATACCACAACTGACTCAGACCCTCGACCCATAGGTCGGAATCCGCATAGGAGAGCTCGACTGGCTCTTCTATTTCCCTTTCAGAAAATCAACCCACAAAAAACCTTGAGGATTTTCCTCTTCTATTTCGGGATACTGGATTTCGCAATTTTGCGAATCCCTTGGTCAAGTATCTCACCTCTTCGACCTCCGAAACCCGAAATGCTAACACTTGACCTTTCTTGATGTCAATTTCAGATTTTCTCCCTTCTCGATTTCGGGAGTTGCAATGTCGTGCAACTCTTCCCCTCGACTCTCGGAGTCCCGAAACCCGAATTACCAAAATACAAATGTCCCGACCTCCTCTTTCTCTTCATGTTTTCAGGGTCTCAAACACCGAAATACACTTTCACTGAGTCCTCGGGGCTCCTGAACCTTCAAACCCCGAAATACCGAAACGACACCTTTTGAAATTCTTTTTTGGACTTTCGCGTACCGGATTCTCCTCTATGCTATGCTTGTTCTCTTGACAACAAAACTCTCGGTAGGCCAAATACTGAAATGCCAAAACTCTAAGGTTCTGCCTCTAAAATAAATCAACGGTTGTGGATCCCCTTTTGATCCAACGGTCAGTGCAATTTTGTGTATGGGGAGTTCAAGATGCCAAAGATCGAACTCTATTTCCTCTCCACCTTCCAGTCTCCGAAATCCTGATTTCTCAATACAATACCTTCTACGGGATCAACGCCATGAATCTCCCCTTGATCTATCGGCCTGTGTGATTTCAGACTTTCGGGTACAGGGAGTCCAAGAATCTCGATCCCATAACACTTCTCTCTCCAGTTCCCGAACCTCGAAATACTGAATTGCCGAAACTCCCTTCCACGATACTCCATGTTTCATAGCTTTGGGGGTTCTAATGTGAAAAACTTGGACTCTTGTCCACGAGAACGCCGAATTCCCAAAATCCAAAATGATGACAACTGAATTTGTCGCAATCCTCCAATTTCGGATTTCTTCTCCTCCTGAATCCCGATCCCTTGTCCTTGGGAGTTCTGAAACCCCGAACTCCGAATTTCCGAAATGTCAACGTGACAATCTCCGCCTCTGCACACGAAAGTTCCCCTTTCGCATTTCGGGGATTTGATCAGCCAAAATCTTGGCTTACTCTTGTCCTCTCAAACCCCGAAATGACGAAATGCTCTAACATCCTGAAGAGTCAGGGTAAATGGACCTTATCCAACCTGCAACTCCGGTAGACCCTACGATCATCACTATTTCAGGAATTCTCCTCGGAGGATTTTGACCATCCAATCGTTTCCTCTCAAAGGACTTTTGGTTCTGAACTTGGTCCTTCTTTGAAAACCATGCTCTTTACCTCCATTTGAAGACTTTGAAGGTGTAAATCCATCCTATGCTTCATTCGACAACTTCGAAGACTCTATCCCTCCTGAGCTTACTTGAAAATCCTCATGTACTCTGGGGATAACGTTTGTGTGCACTCCTTCAAATACTCCTGAGTATTTAAGTTCCTCAAATCTGTGCAACCCTCTATGACAGTAGTCATTCAACCACTCAGCCTCAGGTATAAGTTTTGATCTCTTTTGTCATCCTGTGCACACCTTGCACGACTCCTATGCTTAACTTGCACTTCTGTGAGAATGAGAATAACTGTATCCCTCCAGAGCTTTTAGAGATGAACTTTGAAGCCATCAACTCACTCCTTGCGGACGCTCCAATGAACTCCTTGCAGGAATTCTTGCTCAAATAGAGAAACAATTGAAACTCATTCCTTACTCTCCCTCTCTCAGATTTCATACATTTAACAAGAAATCATTCATGCACAACATCAAAGAAAATGTACAATGATGATGATGATGATGATTAACGTCCACTAAGACCTAATTGGTCTATCAGACCTTAAGAGGTTAATTGATTACTTGTGATTCTTTAGAATTTTGTTTCTGTGCTCGAAAATCATTAAGAGAAGATTTCCAAGATCACCATACTTTTGTTGAGTTAAGAGGTTAGGAAGGTTGGTAGTGTGA
>JZKD02S0920001.1:128218-166178 GCA_000966675.3 Picea glauca | reverse complement strand
CAATAATGAGTCATATTTACATCAAACACTATTGGGTCCATTACCCAAACCTTTGTGCTACGGGTCTTTCTTCAAGGGTTGACATCAATGACAACCAACCTTAATCAACAACAACAATCATTTAATGCTTAAGGTAATGTCTATCTCTTGCATGAAAAGATATAAAATCATCAACACACTTATGCATTCATTTAACTACTGTAAAAGTGAATCAAATCACAAAACAAAAATTGAACTGATACAATCACAGGTCGAACAGTAGCTCCTTCAGATTGGGCCCTTGGTCCTTAGAATCATTTCTACTTGAAACTCAGTATGTAGAAATGATAAAACCGTTCAAAGCTTTTATTGATTTCATAGCTGGTACAACATTTACAAAAAAACTGCTAATGCAGAGCAATTTTAAGTCCTGAGTTCTTGGGTGCAATTCTTCTATATCCCTTCCAGTATCTATTACCCCTTATATATTACAATAATCTGGGTAAATTAATCTATCCTGAGGATCGAGAGATCCTCAGGATTTCTTTACTATTATAAAGTTACAATATAAGAAACTCAATAATATTCCAAACTGTCTTGCACCATAAAGTCCTCAACCTCCAATAGCTTGCACATCTTCAAGATTTCCTTTGCTATCTCAGTTTTGACAATATTTAACCAATCCTGTAACAAAATCAAACAATTCCAATCATATTTTAGGATCTATGTAATCTAATTTCAACAATAATGCTAAAGGGTATATTATTCATTTTCTATAATATTTGCTCCTAATTAACCGAAAAGTCAATCAAGATGATATCATGAAATGTGAGAAAAAGGAAGATATTTATACCTTTTTCATAACCTAACATACCCCCCAGCTTACCTTCTTGCATGCCCTCATGCAAGATGAGATCTTACATCTAAAACAATAATTTTGTAAGGTGGAAAGGTTGGTTCACCAGGCCTCCTGAATCCATTGCTTCTTTTGAGTTCTCCAAAAGCAACATCCTCCTTTTTCTTTTTAATTTGATAATCTTTTTGGTAACTTTCTGGAGGAAACCAGATGATAGGAGGATTATATCTACACCCAATCCAAGAAGTTCCTTCCTCTTGGAGCAGTCTAGAATACCTTTCTATTCTGAAGGTAGTTGCAAAGAAATTTCTATACCCAAAGGGTTTCCTACTCTTTACCTCACTAGAGGATGCATCCCATATCATTTTAGAAGCAACAAGAGCTTCTTCCTTAAGCTCTCTAAAACGTGTGATACTTGAATGTATAACCTGTAGATGGATAGTGGATAAGGATTCTACAAACCCCTCTCTTTTCATAAAGGTTTTATGTTTCATAATGGATGGAAAGGACTTTGGGGCTCTCCTCTGATCCAAAGATCTAGCCCTGTTTCCCTCTTTAGGAAGGTTTTGTGAGATTTACCCCATCTGACTTGGTTCTGAGTAAATGACAGAAATGCCTGAAACTATATGTCACCTATGAATGGGCCAGGGTTATCTTTCCTTTCTTCTTCCAAAATGAAATTATGAAACTATAACTCACACAGAAGGTATTGTACCTTTTTGTCCTACTCTCTAAAACATGAAATAAACTCAGGTACAGTGGAAAATGAAATGGGTTTACCTGCTCTAATGGCCTTCACTCTCAATAAAAGATATCGTTCCAACAAGAAGCAAGTGTAATTGGTGGCAGTTTCTCTGCAATTTATAGCATCAGAGTAGATATCACAAATTTCTTTGATTTTGTCCAAAGATATTTCCAATTGGGTTTGTACCTTCTTTACCTTCCCTTGGGATCTGGTGAGCTAAGAATAGGTCTCACTCTTTGTTGTTGTCATGTCCCTCAGTTGTTTAAGAATCTTTTGATGTTCATCCCTAGTGACCATCTCATCTTGGTGTTGAGCCAATGCTCGATGGGCTTGTCCCAGCTCTTCCTTTAGCTTATCAATGGTGACACCCTGTGCTTTAGATTGGGATGGTTGGTATTATTCCATAGTGCCTATCTCCTCCGTGGATTGAGTTAATGCTTGTTGGGCCTATGTAAGCTCTGCTTCCATTCTGTCCACAATAGCACTGTGTTTCTGGGACTGGAGTGCTTGATGCTCTTCCATAGTCAGTAATTCATTTATGTTTTTAATTAGGGTTTGTTGAGACTGCATCAATTCTTCCCCCAATCTCCTGATGGTAGCATTCTTCTCAAGGAGTTGAGTTGTTTCCTCTAAGACTGGGGTATCTGTCTGCACCTTAGCATCAATTTTTTCTATAGTTGTCATCATTTCCTGTGTTTCTAAGGGAATTACTTCCTCATTTTGAGCTATTGTCTCTTCTACTACTATTTCTTCAGGGTCTGTCTGTATCCCTACATAATTTGTAGTGTCTGCTTCTTTAGGAAGAGGGTTTCTTCCTTGCACTCTAGCCCTTTTGTTTTTCTTTCTTCTATGGGCCTTATCTGTTTGTGATAGATGCTTCCTCAATTATTTAATAATTTCCTTGAGTTTACCCACCTTTTGCTTTAATACTTCAGCTTTCTTAGCCTTTTTCTTTAACAGTTTGTTATATTTTTTTAACTTTCTAATTTTCTTATGGCTCTTGGTTGATTTCTATTTATGAGAGGTCTCAAGGTCTTCTTCATTCTGGCCAGCAAATGGTTGTTCCTTTGTTTCTTCCAAATGTTTTGTCTGTCCAAGAGGGATTCTCATTTCAAAATGAGGTTCTTCCTATGTTGTGTCCTCTAGGAAAGACATTTCAATATCAGGAAAATCTTCAGCTGGTTTTGAAGAGGAGGCTTGTTATGGGCATTTTTATGGATTATTTGTGCCTCTGTCAATTGAGGTTCCTAAGCTCCCCAAAACCTAAGCTATTTCTACCTCATAGCTCTTCAAAAATTGTTCTTTTAGATGCTCTAATGCTGGTTGGGTGTCTTCCTAATCATTCCTTTGTGAGGTCTGTTCTGCTTGAACAATTTCTTGAACATTTTCTTGTAGAGATTGTTATGTAAAATTCTGAAGTTCTTCAGGATGTTTTGTTGTATCCTGAATTGCTT
Source organism: Picea glauca (assembly GCA_000966675.3). Taxonomy (NCBI): domain Eukaryota; kingdom Viridiplantae; phylum Streptophyta; class Pinopsida; order Pinales; family Pinaceae; genus Picea; species Picea glauca. The sequence goes on along the minus strand of JZKD02S0920001.1, from coordinate 163,144 downwards.
TAGTCATTTCCTGAATTCTTTTTCTTCTCCTCCTTGTCTTAATGATTGATTTAGGGGAATCCATTACTCTCTTCCTCTTTTTCGTTAATGCATGTGTTTGTGAGGTCTGGAACTCTGTGATTTGGGTTGGGTCTGCCTCAGCTTCGGTTTGAGGAGATGGAATTTATATTTGGGAGGTAGTCTCCTCTGCCTGTATATCTTCAATTTCCTGTGGTGGGTCTTCATGGCATAATTCAGGTTGCTCCAGTTGTGGAGGTCTATTGGCCTCAATTAGACTATCCCAGGTCAATTGAGTTTGACTTAGTGCTTTATTTGTTATCAGTGTAACTAATCTGTGGTGTCTGATAACAATAATATGATCCTTGGACTTTTTTGTTCTTAAGGCAACCTCATGTAATATGGCATTCAGAAAGAAAGGTAGATTAAGTACTAACTGTTGTTTTAAGGCTATCGACAATTTGAGGTGGGAAGGTAGAATTGTGTTGTATCTTTCATCACATGTGATGTACCATTGAATTATGCCTTCCAGTTCCTTCCATGGTTCCCTGAGGGTACTTGTATTAAGTCCCTTTCCCTTCTTACCAAATTCTTCCCTAGGGTCTGTGAAATATTCCATAGCTTCCTTCAACATTGTGTATCTTCCTGTCCACTAAATTCCCGTGTTAGGGAGGCCTGTGACCTCTTCTAATATTTCCTGGGTGACTGAGATTAGTATGCCTCGCACCATAGATATTTTTCCTTGCATATTATGAAATAATACAAGCATGACATTCGTGTCATATCCTTGCAAACGGTTGAAGTACTCCATCCACCCCAGACGGTGTAGGATTTATCTTTCCTACTCTGTAACCTGTAGTAAATTTGGCTGCCTATGCACACTTCTGCCACCCATTTTTGTGAGAAAATGTGAATGACTTTCATTCCTGGTAGTAGACTTGGTTGGACCAGCTTGGAGGAAATGTTTTTACCGAAAATAACAAATATTAGAGAACAAAAAGTGTTTACAAATGTGTGTATTTATTACAATCATTACTATCTTATCGAGAAGTGTATCGAGAGTCCACCCCCCTCAGTAATGTAGAGGTCTACCTCGACCGTCAGTGTAGGGGAATGTAATGAGTGTAGGTATTTTTGGTGAGGGATAATGATTGCACTACCGCCGCCAATGCGGATCAATCATTAATTTTCAAACAACATATTTTAATGGTAATCATTAAACTTTAGTCCTCTTTCGTGGAAAAAAATTGAATTTAATATACCTATACTGGAAAAAAATGCTTTAAGGATACATAAGCCGAATAAATTAAATCTTTTCATTTAAAATAATATCCCACATATCATAATGTTGTTACTTTTCCATTTTATTGAATATAGCCAAAATGATATCCTCATTATTGAGTCAAGGAAATCTAGAGACACCCAGAAACTTGGTGTTTAAGGTAAAATTCCATACCACAAGCAGAGCCACTGCTGCTAGCAGGCATCCATAGCCTCGACCGGGTTGCCTTTTAACCCTTAGATGAGCTTGTATCCTTGATAAATATTTGAATTGTTTTTTTTTTCTGAAAAGACCACTATCCTAGTTTGGTAGTCAGGTGGTGATGAGACCCCTTGTCCTTTGACGAGAAAATATGAAAGGCCATTGCCTTGGTGTGGTAGTCATAATGGGAATGTCACTTATGTTATTATGCTATGATTGAGGTAGGGTGGCTCATGATGAGACCCCCTGTTCTTTGTGGAATTTTTTTATTACTTATCTTTAATCCTTTTTTTTTCTTTTAAATATTTGAATCATCTTTTCCCAAAAAAAAACCATTATCCTGGTTTGGTATCCAAATGATGATAATGACACTCACTAGAGTGTAACTTAATTTAACAAGCCAGCTCATGATGAGACCCCTTGTCCTTTGAAAAAATAAAATGTCAAAGGCCATTGCCTTGGTGTGGTAGTCATAGTGGGAATGTCACTTAGGTTAGTATCCTATGATCATGGTAGGTTGCCTCATGATGAGACTCCCTATTCTTTGTGGGAAAATAATTTATTGCTTTTTTTTTTTTTTTAGAGGTGTATTAAGGGAGGCTCATATACTCCTTAAGAGTAAGGGATGCCATAAAGAAGTGTAAGGATCCCAAGTAAAAGTGTGCCTAAGACTCCTTATTATAATATAAAGGCAAGATATCATTCAAGTGTATTTGTATGTATAAGGGAAAAAGAAACGAATTATGGTGGTTACAGGTTATGAACAAGGTTTAAGATATTTTGAAGAAAGTAATCCAAATTTTTTTTTGATAAGGTATGGGAGATAGTCCAAAAAATAATGATAGATCGTTGTGATGATAATTAGAAATAATGTTGGTGAAAATTATTTGGTGAAAGTCGTACCCCAAAGGAATGGCTTGGCGTTTTATCAGCAATGTAGGGAAGGAACGATGAAATGAATAACAGGCGTGCAAAAGGAATAGCAAGTGTTCAAAAGGAACATCAGGCGTGCAAAAGGAACAACAAGTGTTCAAAAGGAACAACATGCATGCAAAAGGAACAACAAGTGTTCAAAAGGAAAAGCAGGTGCGCAAAAGGAACGACAAGTGTTCAAAAGGAACAACAGGTGCACAAAAGGAATAACAAGTGTTCAAAAGGGACAAAAGGCGCGCAAAAGGAACAACAAGTGCACAAAAGGAACATAAAGCGTTCAATATTTTTCCGTTTACTGTTGTAAAGGACAAAAATAGTGGATTTTACATGAAAGACAAGGTCTCTGTGACAAGATAAATCAAGAGTGAGGAATAAAAACGAGTGTTGGTTGTATTCATTATGATTTCCTCAAGTGGCTTTCATAATAATAAACAAAAAGAAAACTAATAACACAATAAGTTCTAAGAGAAATCTATATACAATGTGTACAGTGTCAACAAAATTCATCATTTATGGAGTTGGGGTGGCTGGGTTACCTTCCCAGCCAGCCAAAATTTGAACGGTAGGATCTTTACTTACTTCCTGGTAGAAGGATTATTTTGAAGCCAGATGATGGTAAAGTCATAGCCAGTGCCCATTAACCAGAAATAGAGATCCAGATCCATCGATGGTGCTTAAATTGACCGTGACATTATCATGGACTTCCTCAATTTCATATGGTCCCAACCACCATGTCTGTAACTTTCCCAGAAAATCATGAAATTTGGAATCGTAGAGAAGCGCCCAATCACCCTTCTTGAATGATTTCTTCTTGATATGCTTGTCGTTCCAGGTTTCTCTCCGTTGTTGAATAACAGTTGTGCGATCCACAGTAGATAGGAATGCTTCATCCAATTCATTGAGTTGTTGAAGGTGTTGTTTATGTGTTGTTGTTAGATCCAATCCAATTTCTTGGGCCATCCTTAGGGTTTTAATCTCAAACTTGATTGGGAAGATGGGTTCTTTTCCATAAACTAGGTGATAAGGAGAGTAGTCAGTGGTGTTACTCCATGTTGTTCAATAAGCCCATAAGGAATTTGGAAGCTCAGTAGCCCAATTCTGTCGATTTGTTGAGACAGTCTTTGGCAAGATTGCCTCCAGGACTTTATTTCTGCTTTCTACTTGCCTATTTGCCTATGGGTGATATGGAGAAGTAACTTTGTTCTTAGTATGATAATTTTTTAGGGTGGTGGTGATTCTATGAGTTGTAAATTGTGACCCTCCATCAGTGATTACTTCCCTGGGTAGTCCATAGCGTACAAATAGTTTGAACAAAAATTTTATGACTACCTCTTTTGTTGCATTTGGTAGGGCTTCTGCCTCTACCCATTTAGTCATGTAGTCCATAGCTACTAGAATATAAGCCTTTTGATTTGAATTTGGATTGAAGGGTCCAAAGAAGTCTAGTGCCCATATTTCAAATGGTTCTACAACTATTTGTTCTTTAAAGGGAATTTCATCCGCCTGACCTAGTTTTCCCATCTGTTGATAGTTGTCCCAGGTCTAGACGTATTTCTTCGCATCCCTAAATATTGAGAGCCAATAGTAACCCGTATGTTGAATTTTGTGTCCAGTCCCACAGTGTGCAAAATTCCCACGACAAGGTTCGTCATGTCTTTCCTTTAGTATTTTGTAGATTTCGGCATCTTGTATGCATCTGCAGATCTGGAGATCAACTCTTGTGTGGAAGAGATATCCGTTGATCCAAGCGAATCGTGCGCTATGATAGACGATCAATTTTCTTTCCCTCGATGATAGATGTGATGGTAATCTTACCTACACCAGATAATTTTCCACATCAACGTACCAAGGTGGATTTGTAGTAATGACAAATAGATGCTCGTCTAGAAATTGATCTTCAATTGTTAAGGAGTCGTATGTTTTGGGTATGCGGGATATGAAGTTTGCGACAAGATTTTCTTTCTCGGGTCGATCTTTGATGGTGATGTCAAATTCTTTCAATAGTAATAACCACCGAGTGACCCATCCATTAGTAATTGGTTTATTATCTAGATATCTAATAGCAAAATGATTAGTATATAGAATAACGGGATAGCCTGTTATATAATGGAGAAATTTATTGATGGTGTGTATAACAACTAAAAATTCTTTTTCTATTACTGTATAATTAAGTTCAGTTGGAGTAATATTCTTGCTAATAAAATAAATGGCGTAGGTTTTCTTGTCTTCTTCCTGTCCAAGGACAACGCCTATGGAAATATATGATGCATCGGTGGAGATGTGAAATGGTATTTTCCAATTTGGTCCCCTCAACATCGGTGTTGTCGAGATCAACTTCTTGAGTTCTGCAAATGCCACATCACACTTTTCAGACCATTGAAACTCTACATTACGAGTCAAAGCATGTAAAGGTTCAGTGGTTCTTACAAAAGTTTCCATAAATCTATGATAGTATCCTGAAGTGCCAAGGAAACTATGTACCTTAGTTTGTGTGTGTGGTGTAGGTAGATTAAGGATTACCTCTATTTTTTCTAGATCTACTCTAATTCCATCTACAGAAATATAATTCCCTAGTACCACACCTTCCATCATCATCATATGACATTTTTTGTGGCTTAAACATAACCTGATCGCAATGCACCATTCTAGTTCCTTGTCCATATTATCCAGTGCTTGATCGAAGTCGTCCCCATAAGGAGTGAAATCATCCATATAGACTTCAAGTCCTTCACTGATCAGATCACTAAATATACTCATAATGGCCCTTTGAGAAGTGGTTGGAGTGTTACAAAGTCCAAAGGTAAATACTTTGTATGCAAAGGTTCCCTAGGGGCATGTGAATGTAGTTTTATCTTGATCTTCTAGGGCAATCTGAATCTGATTGTACCCACTAAAACCATCTAGGAAAGAAAATAATTTCATCCCTGCCAAAGTATCCAAGGCCTGATCGATGAAAGGAAAAGGGAAGTGGTCTTTTTGAGTGGCTTTGTTAAGTTCCATGTAGTCAACACAAATTTTCCATTTCCCATTTTTTTTTGGGACGATCATTAATGGGGAAACTGACCGACTATCTAAGATGGGATATATAAAATCTACATCCAACAGTTTTTGTAATTCTTCCTTAACAATATCCCTGAGATGGGGATTCAGTCTTCTCTGCGGCTGTCAGATAGGTCGAGCGTATTTTTCAATATAAATGTGGTGTGTGCAGAGTTGCGGATCAATACCTTTCATATCAGAATACTCCCATGCAAAATCTTGTTGGTATTTGGAGAGGACCTGAATTAGATTTTGTTGTTGTTGTTCATCTAAATTGGAATTGATGTTCAGAGACATCCCTAGTGCAATCTCGATAGATTTGTTGTTATGAACAACTGTAGTTGGAATTTTTTGTTCCATTAAATCTTTCAGCGAGTCTCCCTGTGCTTCATAGTCTAGAACAACTTGGAGCATCTAGCATGTTGGGTTGCTCACGATGGTTGGGATATTAATAAACCCACTGATTATGTCATCCTCTAGCTAGTTTTTAAGTCTGAGTGCTTCTTCTAGTGTAAGAGGGGCTCGTAAATAATTTTTTGGGTATCGTGGAGGTGGCAATTGTGGATATACAAAAGTTGGGCCTAGCTTTGCAGGAGGATATAAGATGAGATTCTTTGTGATACCCCCTCTAGATATTGTCATATTACCCATTCAACATCCTATGTATGCATCTATTGTTGCGAGCCATGGTCTTCCCAGTATCAATGGATGCCCTTCAAGTCCACTTCTTGGGTTGATGATGAGGAAGTCCGCCGGATATTCCCAAGAGTCGACGAAGATGGATATATCATGTAATATGCCAAATGGTTGAACCACCGATCAATCTACCAACTGAAACATAATTGCGGTGGGTTTGAAGGAGTCAAAACCCAGGGTATTGTGGGTTTCCATAGTCAGGATGTTGATGGATGCTCCCAAATCAACTAGCATATTTGGAAAAGAGCAACCCTGGATCTGAATTGTTACTATAGGATTCCCCAGATCTACATATTTGACCGGTTCTTGTCTACCTAAAATTAGATCAGACAAGGCTCCTACCACACAAACTGTTGAAGATGGATCTTTAATTTTTCTGACGGGGTTTCTCCCACATAACACCTTGATCGTCTTTGCATAAATTGGGATGTCTTGAAGAGATTGCAGGAGTGGAATCTTGATGTATAAATTCTTGAATTCCCCTACAATGTCGAAGCTGGGATATATGACCAATTTTTCTATCATCAATTTTTTAGGGAATGGAGGGGAGGGAGTTGCATCCTTATCAGGATATTTTGATTCGTCTGTGTTTCCCCCATGCTCAATTTCTTCTATTATTACCAAAGTCGAGGGTATTATTGTTGGTTGTTTTTCATTCTCCTTCTCTTGAGAAATGTTATTTTCTTCAGGAGATATTATGCATCCCGATCTCAACCATAGTTTGTTGCACCCTACCGAGTTGGTTTCTCCTTCCCCATTCTCCATAATCTGGACGAGTTGAGCAAGTCTGTTATTTGGATTTGGGTGAGGTTGGGCTAGTAATTGAGGGCGCAATTGTGATTGTTGGTGCTGGGGCAGTTGGAGTGGTGCTTGCAATGTGGGCTGAGTTTGAGGGGCCATCCCCATGGGTTGGTTGTTTATCCCCATTGGGCCCTGCCAATTCTGATTCCAATTTTGGTTTTGGGCAATCGTGTTGGGCCACTATGAAGGGTATATTTTGTTATTTGATTTTTTCTAGGATGAGGTGGGATATTGTGAGTTAGGCCAAGTGGAATTTGTAGTTGGATGATTCTTCCAGGCAGGATTTGAATTGGGCTAGTTTTTCCAAGTGGGATTTGCAGGTGGGTATTGTTGGGGCTGTCAGTTCTAATTAGTAAATGGATGGCCCTTCCATGCGTTACCAGGACCTTGTTGCTAATTATATTGTCCCGAGAAGAAAAAGTAAGGGTCATGTAGTGTATTTGTAGGTCGGGTCTACCATTGACGACACTGAGCCATCATATATAATGGTTATGTTTCCTCTTCTACTTCTCTGAAGATGACTTTCAGGCCAGGGAGTGATGGACATTGCTCTGTTTCGTGATAATTGACATAGATGGCGCAGACTCGAACCACATCTAAAGGGAAATCCCTTGGACCATGTTTTCTTCTACATCTGTGGAAAAATATGGCCAAAGTCTATTATGCTTATGTTTTTTTCTGTTTGGCCTGCAATACATCTAATTGTGTAGTCAAAGTGCTCAAAATATCTATTTTTAAATATTCTAAGAGATTACCAACTTCAGCTCGTGTGACACCCCTGCTTGTAGTATTGTTACTTCTGGTGAGGGAAGTCTGCATTCCTGATCTGGTCCATGTGCTTCCTCATGAGCACCTAATACACAATCGAATGATGTTATCATAAGTTTCTTGATAAATTTCACCCTTTTCCATTCGATTCAATGTTTATACCCATTCATCTTTCATACCCTTAATTAGAGTTTCCTTAAGTACTTCACCTGGTAATGCACCATAGGGTGATATTTGTAAATTACATTGAAATCTCTCGACATATTCTTCTAATGATTCATTTTCTTTTGCAATCATTTGAAATATTTCATCTTTTAAGTCCCTAGTTCTACAATAATCGTGATATTTTTTCAAGAAGGCCTATTTCATCTCATCCCATGAGCTTATAGTTCCGCCCCTTAATCCCATAAACTAGCGTAGAGTTTCTCCTTTCAAAGTGGAGGGGATCAATTTTAATTTTTGGGGTTCAGAGGTGTAATCATACCCTCTACATAGGACATCAAATTCAAATAAGAATGTGTCTGGGTCTTCTGAGATTAATCCCTGAAAGGTTGGCAGGTTTTGTAGGGGAATTTCCTTCATGGGGGCATTGGCAATTGGATCAACTATCTGATATTCCAATGTGGAAGTCTCGGCACGTTTTTTATTTTGTTGTGCCATTTGATAAAAAATATGCTATAAATCTTCAGGTATTTCTTGATCCAGATATTTTATTCAAATTCGTTGGTTATCTGATCCTCTAGGGGATTTGATTTCACTCCCTCTATCTGGGATTTCAGGTATGCCTTCTTCTTTCACAGGAGATCCAGGGTCAGATGGTGGTTTTACCTTAGCTACCCCGTTGTTTTCTCCTTATCCTTCCTCCAGATTGCAAGAGTTTCCCTCTTCTAAAGGGTTGAGGGGTGGAATATCTGTGCTCTAAAATATTTTCTCAGTCCCTTTAGTTTTTCTATGAATCTCAGCGTGGGCTACAGTTGGTGAAACTGCTACCTGAGGGATTCGGGTAGATCTTTTTCTAGGTCCAACCGAAGCTTGAGATTCTTCTTTTTGGATGATGTCATCTATGAAAGTGCTTCTTCCAGGGAGCACCGAACCCTGGGTTTTGGTAATTTTTGGTGGGGGTTTTGGTTTTTCAAGATCTTTCTTCTTAGTCATACACACTTCACACAAAAAAAATAAAATCAATAAAGAAAAACACCTATGCAACCTCTTAATGTGTCAACTGGAGGTAGAAACTGACATAAGCATATTACTTATTGTCTGCATAGGTTCTTACCTTCCGTCTTCAATACCTCATCCTCCAGAGGCACAATATATGCTACCTTTGACTTTCTCCCCGGAAATGGCGCCAGAATGTTGGAGTCTAAATATGTCTAAAAACATCCTTAGTTTAACATTAATTTATCAACCCGAGGATTCGTCTTTTATCTCAAGAATATCAACAAAGTCTATGCAGATAACTCGTAGAGGCTAAAATCATGTAGTTAAAGAAAATATGAGTTTATCAACAACCAAGTTCCTCAAACATTCACTAAAGATTCTAGGAATTGAAATCTAATGTTGTGAAATGGAAAGGAACTAATTAATCTTTTGAATTCATTTTAACTAAAAGAAGTAATTGAATCTAAATAAAGACTTGCAGAATTGAATATTATTATGAATCAAATTACTGGAAAGAAAAGGAAAATTAATCTATCTATGGAAAGAAACAACGACTATAATCTAATCGAAAGAGACAACAATTATACTTATATTGAAAGGAACAACAACTATATCTTAGCAGGAAGGAACAAAAAATGTAAACTAATTGAAAGGAACAACAATTTTGAATCTAAGTAAAAGGAACAATGCATATGAAATTATGAGGAACTGTCACGCATAAAACCTCAGTAATAGAAACTGGAACAACAATCATTTAATGCTTAAGGAAATGTCTATCTCTTACACGCAAACAATATAAAATCATCAACACACTTATGCATTCATTTAACTACTATAAAAGAGAATCGAATCAAAAAACATAAATTGAACTGATACAATTACAGGTCGAACAATAGCTCCTTAAGACTGGGCCCTTGGTCCTTAGAATCACTGCTACTCGAAACTCAGTATGTAAAAATGGTAAAACCATTCAAAGATTTTATTGATTTCATAGCTGGTACAACATTTACAAAAAACTGCTAACGCAGAGCAATTCTAAGTCCTGAGTTCTTGGGTGCAATTCTTTTATATCCCTTCCAGGATCTATTACCCCTTATATATTACAATAATATGGGTAAATTAAGTTATCCTGAGGATCAGTATATCCTCATGATTTCTTTACTATTATAAATTTACAGTATAAGAAATTCAATCATATTCAAAACTGCCTTGCGCCATAAAGTCCTCAACCTCCAATAACTTGCGCATCTTCAAGATTTTCTTTGTTATATCAAGTTTGACAATATTTAACCAATCCTGTGACAAAATCAAACAATTCCAATCGTATTTTAGGATCTATGTAATCTAATTTCAACAATAATTCTAAAGGTTATATTATTCATTTTCTATCCTATTTTCTCCTAATTAACTGGAAAGTCAATCAAGATGATATCATGAAATGTGGGAAAAAGGAAGATATTTATACATTTTTCATAACCTAACACTAACACACACAAAATTCATATATAATGCATAGAAAAACCCAAGGATTCATATATTACAATTTTATTACCCCATGGATAAGCCTAGCAAGATTGAAATTCACTAACACAAGGTGAGCCTAAATGAAAGAGCACTTTTTTGAGAAACCTTTGGCACAAAATGACAAGAAAAAACCATTTTTTCACCCCAAACCAACTTGAGGGAGACTATGTAGGATAAATAGTGAGATGCATTTTATTAATGAGTGTTTATGGTTAAATTTATTAGAGACATGACTTGAAACTGGGCCTATGGGTTGTGGGCCCACTGTACTTTTTCTATGCCACTTTAATGTTCTTTCAATTTTGTAATATAATTTCATAGAAACAAAAAAAGAAAAATGTGATCCAACAAAGGAGGAAAATAAATTTGAAACAAATAGATGATTAATGTATCAAACAATGCATGAAATCATTCTAAATAAGTTAGTGCACCAACCATTGATCTCAAAATTGGCCTACAATTCACTGATTTGACTAGTAGGTTATAAGAATTCAAGTCTGCATAATACACTCACGATAAGATTCTACAATGTTCCATCTTCTTGGTTCAACTCTCTTCACATTGATTTCTACGAGTTGTATCCAAGATGGTATCACCAAATAATTGTACCAACAATTAAGTTGTTCTAGGTAAATTAACTTTTAATTAATTTTTTTATTAACTCAACAAATTAAATTTTATTTTTTCAGGTAAATTAACTTTTAGGCAGGGACTACGCTGCCATGCATTTGTAGAATATGCATGAATTTATAATTCTTAAATGAAAAATGGTGAATACCAACTATATGTTTCTCTATGGATGTGCAGTTCATTCTCCGGAGGTATTCGTAAACCAATAGCCTTTATGAGCTTTCAATGGAGCAACCAAGAAATTTCACAAGGTTCCTGTGTTGAATACGACTGATGAGATTAGTTTCATTCATAAATTTAGCATCTCCTTGCCTTGAACCCATACACAAATGTTTAACTGCAACCTGATTGCCATTAGGTAAAACCCCCTTCACATCAATGCAATTCAAAATTATCGTTATTCTCCACTACGATCAATTGGAGATGATACTTTCAAATCATATAAACGCTCACTTTAAAGACGGATCCAAAACCTCCCTTGTCGATCTTGTTCTTTGCATTAAAATTAGAAGTAGCTTCCCTCAGAATATCGTACTTGAAAATGAATTCTAAATTCGATATAGTGAGCGGTAAGATAGAATATCCTTCTTTAACTGCACAAATAATTACAGGTATTCCTTATATCTTGGTAAAGAAATAGGTGAAAATTTCACAAGAGACAAGTTAATCATCGTATCTGAGATCCTTAAACCTGAATGTTTAGTTGCAATTTCAGGACCCACAGTTATAGAATTCTGGTCTGGACGTTTGACACAAGAGAAATAATTCCTCCTAGAAATCATTATGGCAACAATTACTCCAAGCGTACCTCTAGCTACTACACCCGATGTTATCCCAAACACCCTAGTTATTTTTCGTTCTGCAAATTTGCACAAATATTCTCAGTAAATTTGTGTGTTAGTTACCCATAATTAAACCACTATATTACTTATCATCGTAAACTACGTGAATAATATACTGTAGGGTATAGAAGGACTTTCTGCTGATGGTGGCGAGAGAATAGAAATGTCGAAAAATTGTTTGCTAAATTTACAATCATTGTTTATATAGCCAAATTTGTGACTTGAAAACCAAGATTGATAGGCTTTTCAATGTCAATCTTTTCAAATATAATAAAAGCGTCACAATTTGCATTGGGAGAGCATGCAAAGATCGTAGGGAAATATAGAAACTATTGAAAAGCGGGGAAAACATTGACGGTTGTGCAATATACCTAGATTTTGACAAAAGTAGGTTCAAGTCAGAAGATAATTTGTTAATATTTACTTAAACAAATTTCATATTATTTTATTTTATTGTTTTTCTCTGTGGCCCAAATGAAAACTATGTTCAAATTGGAATGGTGGAGCAACATTTTCATATGCAAGTAGAGCCTCAGATATGAAAACCTGTAAGGTTCAAAAATTATGTGCACAATACTAAAGAGAAACATCATGTGAACACCTTTGTAGATGACAACAGGCCAACAAAATATTGAATTCTTGCTACAATGACGTCTTAAAAAAACCAAAACAACCATAAAAAAAATTCAAATTCAAGATTGACAGAGGAAAATAATCAGATTCCATAATATTCTCCCATAAATGCATTTTAATGGGAGATTACCTCAAGATTTCCACTTATTAATGCTAATATTTTCGAACATATGTGGTGAACTGTCACCAGTAAAATCATAATTAATGTGTATTGGGAAGGGGCGAACGTGGCATGCATGGAGGAGAATTAAAGATGTTTTGGTACTTTTTTGAACCCAGGAGTCTGTGGTTGAATTGTAGATCACCCCAGTTTTGGATGGAAGATGTATACTAGGAACACGAGGAATGAGAGTTATATAATGCGTACCCAGGAACCCACGACCATAAAATTGGCTAAGGAAAAAAAAAGCGCTCATTCAGACTCATGATGTCAAGATATAGATGAATATACAATTTGTGAGTTCGATAAAGAGTGAGTCTTGCGAGTTCAAGGAGTCTGAGGTCGAATTGTAGATAACCGAAGTTTTGGATGCAATTTGTTATCCGAACATAGGGCATGGGAGTTTGATAATGCATTGGGGGGGAACCAATTGGATAACTGTTGAGATGAACTGGGAAAAATATCAACAAATGTTGGGAAAAATGAGTCGCAATCTTTGAGTTCAAGTCGAATTGTAGATAATTGAATTTTTGGGCGCAAGATGTATACCGCGCACACAGGGCATGAGAGTTCGATGATGCCTACGTAGGAACTCACGGCCATAAAATTTGTGAACTATGAAAATGAATGACGGTCGATCGGATTCATGATGTAGAGATATAGATGGACATGAAATCTGCCACTCCGTCATCCTGGGAACCCGTGAGCATAAACATGGATCACCCAAGTTTTGGATGGAATATGTATACTCAGAACACGGGGAATGAGATTTCGATAATGTGTACCCGGAAAGATGTGGCCATAAAATTGGCTAAGGAAACGAAAGCGCTCAATCAGACTCGTGATGTAAAGATATAGATGGATATACAATTTGTTAGTTCAATAAAGAGTGAGGCTTGTGAGTTCTAGGAGTTTGGGGTCGAATTGTAGATAACCAGAGTTTTTGATGCAATATGTTATCTAAACATGGGGCATGGGAGTTCAATAATTCATTGGGGGGAACCCGCGGCCATAAAATTGGCTAATTGTTGAGATGAAATGGGAAAAATATCAACAGATGTTGGGAAAAATGAGTCACAAGTTTCGAGTCCAGGTCGAATTATAGATCATCGAAGTTTCAGGCACAAGTTGTATACTACGCACATGGGGCATGAGAGTTCGATGATGTCTACGTAGGAACCCATGGCCATAAAATTCACAAACTATGAAAACGAACGATGGTCGGTCGGACTCGTGATGTAGAGATATAGATGGACATGAAATCTTCCACTCTTCCATCCTGAGAACCTGCAATCATAGACATGGGACTAAGTATAGAGTAATAAATGGATAATAGAGGGGAAGAAAAAAAAGGGAGAACGACTAAGTATAGAAGAGGAAAAGGAAAGGGAGGTAATAATTGTATTCCACAAAGTACAAAGAATATAATCGACATGAAAGAAAATTGTTACGTAGGAACACATGAAAAGAAAAGATGGTGTACAAATTTATTTATTTCAAGATAGCATCATAGAAATATAATTGACATGAGGACAAGTCAATGTACAAGAAGATATGGAGTATCCAATGAGGAAAAACAAAACCAAGCTTCAAACCAGTTCAACAAATACTGACATAGTAAACGAAAAACTATTGGATATGGAACATGGGTAGAAAAAATGAACCTTTGAATGGATTCTTCTACATTCATGGTTAGGAGTTCTTTGCGGTGTCTAGTTTCCCTGTTTGTTTCTATGAACAAAAACACAAAACAAAACGGACATGAACAGAAGTTGACATGTAAAGAAAAAACAAGTACTATGTAGATAGACTAAATAAAATAGAATAAGAGGTATAGAGTAACAGATAGTGTTACAAGAATGTATATATATATATATATATATATATATATATATATATATTGTTAAAAAACATTGTGACCAAAATCAATTACAAACCAGGGAAAACTAGGAAGTTGGATATGTCGATTCCCTGCAACAAGATAAACAAATATTCTTTGAAGCATAGAAATGTGATTATGCAATATGACTGATGTATATTTCATAATTCAAGTGCAACACCAACTGTTTGGTGACCATACCAGTATGTGTACAAACCAGAGAAAACTAATAAGTTGGATAATTTGGTTTTTTGCAACAAGCTACACAAATATGCTTTGAAACATAGAAATATGACTTTGCAATATGTTTGATGTATATCTCATAATTCAAGTGCACTACCAATTGTATCGTGATCAAACCAGTATGTGTCTAAGACAAATATGTTGTATTTAAGAATGGGCACATTTTACCACAGATGGTCAATAAGCGTGTTTTTCACATGGCTTGTGTTGTTCAAAAGAAAGCGAAGACTTTATTTGCACATGTAGTTTTCCAATTATTTTGTTCTGACATTATTTTGTAGCATGTCAATATTGAAGTATCCTACAAGCAAAATGGTTTCGTTCAGATGAAAATGGCCTAATGCACTAGAAAGAACATTTAGTATGTTGGATAATGTTGCATGGGGAGCAACATACATATTCAATATTGCAATTTTTGTTCCATGGAAAGATATTTTTGCAAGCACCATCTCAACATTCTTTTCTTCAAAATGTCTATGGTCCAAAACTGGTACATGTTTTTTCACCAATATCTTCACCCCATGTGTCATGTAACTTGATATGCAATTGTGATTTGGAATTTTTTTTTTTGGCATGCATAATTCCATGTATATTTCCTGCAAGCACAGAATATCAGATTGCATTGTATCATAGTCATTAATTATATCATCCATGTGTTCATGTAAGCTTCATGTGTTAAGCGAGAGAATTGATACAGATGACTTTGTTTGTATGAATTGGTAATCATACCGTAGATGCCATTTTGTGGTAGTCCTGAGGCGTTCCATTTCAATATCAAATTTCTATTTGACTTTGAAATTATCTTTTGTAAGAGGACTTAGTAAATACAAGGAGTCTATGATTCTGACATGGGACAATTTTGTGTATACAAGTCCATGTATTTGAATTCTAGCAGGTTGAAATGCAAAACTATCAAGTGTTAGTCCTTATGATATGTGGATTGTACGTGCACATGAAAGTTTAATTGTAAACTATTTTCGAATATTCAGTCAACCTGTATTTTCTGATCTCGATAATGGATTTGATATTCACAAAATAGGTGTCCAATTGTTTGCAGTGTTTTAATTATATAGATAAGCCAACTTGCCTTCTTGTCGCTTGCCTATATGCATTTCATGGAACTTAATCCAAAGGACATCAAGTTTTTATGTTTTGGTATAGCCTTTGAGTATTCCATTTGCACCATTGACCAAGCCATCCTGTGAATCATAGTTATAGGCATATATTTCAACCAACATTTCTAATTTCAGGACAAGTTGCAAAGGTAAATTGGTTGTATGTTCATGACGTGGCACATTTCGATGGTTGTCTTCTTCCAGGTCAATTGAATTGATGATGATATCATCATCAGGCATGAGCGATAACATGTACCTGTTATGCATTACAACATCCTTATTTGTGTATAATAGGTAAGGGAACTTTGGGTCTGTTGGTGAAGGTCACAAGCACCTCAAATTGATATATGTTAAGTCATCATATGATTGGTTGTTTGTCTACATTCTATTCAAAATTGCAATAAATGTTTCATCTCTCTGGCACATTGTAGTATGCAATTCAAAGAATTTAATATTATCTTTCCATAAGTCATGCATCATTGTTTGCATGTTAACCGTAGGTTGTTCAAATATCAAATAAGCTTGGATCGACTGTGCCTAGTAAAGATCCCCACAAAATATCATGTCAATGTTTCCAAAGTATTTCGTGTGTACATGTTTTATGCTTCTTAGTCAATTGTCAATGGAATACAAGAAGCGACTTCCAATCAAATATGACTCATCTATAAAGACAAGTTGGAGTTTGTCATAAATCTTAGACAAGGTATCTAACATTTCCTTGCTAAGTGGAAGAAACTGTGACTTGTTAAAAGGAATTAAAAATGTAGAGTGGACTGTTGTTCCACATGCATTATATGTATATTTTCCCGTGTATGCAACTATTAGGCCCTTTGGTTTCACAGTATCAGAGGAATTTTAACGACCCCTTCGTTATGGCTACAAGCAAAGCAGAAGGTGAAATTTTTTTTTTTAACAGGACGATAACAACGATTGTAACTAAACAAGACATCTAATGGTGAGCACCATGCCCGCAAAACCGGTAAGAAACAACTATGAATCCATGCTCTGGCACAAGGAAACTGGGAGAAACATGCGTAAAACAACAAGGAGAAATGGCTACCCCCCCAACACAAACATGACCATGCCTACAAGCTAAGGGACAACATCCCCATCCCAACAGAATGACCTTGATGACCAATGACTAGAACCTCAAGGTGCATGAACCAAACGTGTGAAGGCATTACAACTCACACGGGAGCACAGACTCCTGCCATGATATCATTTTCATTTTTCCAATAGGGCGCACAATGATCCCGTCATCAGGGATCATGTTGTCACAAGGAGATAGGCATGACCATAACCATGGCACAACGACATATCCATACCAATCACCCATGAAATAAATCAACATGCTAGGAGACCGAATTAATTGTCAACACATGATGACTAACCCTAGGCAACCAATCAACAAGTCAACAAGATGTAAGGGAAACTGACAACTAAGGCATTCATATGGCACATTAAATTTCTTGCGCAACAAAATCTATTGCAAAGACACCTCAATCGGTACATAAAATAATTAATATCAACCATTATCTCATTGTAACTATTCTCCAATGCCAATATCATAAAAGTGTTTTCCTATGGAGGAATTTTGCTAACCTTTAAATTGAGACAAAATAAAATTGCTATCTAACAATTATGTCCATGTCTAATTACTTGTTTTCTAACTGTACACAAAAATGGCAATGTCTTTTAGATAGTAAAAAGATGGGACATTACACATCTAGTAAAATTGAATTCAAAGGTGTTAAACTCATAACTGAATATCTCAACTTTATTTTAGTTATTACTAAGTTATTAAATACTAATTAATAGTTATTATAAAATAAGTACTACTTGCTACTCAATAGAGATTGATAACTCATCCATCCTATCATCTTCAATTATAACAAATAGATAAAATAGATAAAATATGACCTAGCAATAGGATACTCACTCTAGTGCTATCAATGCATCCATGTAGACCCAAAATGTAAGTTCGCAACCAACAATGCAATAGTTAGCTGTAGATATATCTCAGTGTTAAATTCGTTGTGTAATTATCTCTCTGCGTAAATAACATTATATTAATTTGTTGGGTATTAACATTAAAATAGTTCATTATAAAATCACTATCCTAAAATGAATTTCGCCACCCGTTAACCTTAGATATTTGACGTCATAACATCCATAAAACCCCATTGTCATTTTCCCCCATTACACGTTGCCACCGCTAGTACACCTACCAAAACACTATCATTAGACACTGCCATTGCACATTCCATTACATGATTCCTTTGCACCTATCAAAACACAATGATTTCCCTCGAATAATGCTTCCTGAGCACTAGTGGAGAAGCATCCATTACCTGGCAACTATGGAGTCCAACTTATAACGAAAATGCATTGAAGAATGCACTCACAGTAGTAAAGAGATCTGAGTTCACTGTCAAGGAATGGGGAAAATCAGAGTAAAGAAAATATTAAAACTAAGTGTAGAATGTGCACTCAAACAAGAAGGTTTTATAAGTTCGAGGTCAACGAAGCAGGTAAGGTGGTTGGGAGATCCTCCAGGAATTGTTGTGTCAAGAAAGAATTAACAATAACAGTATGTAGCTAGGCATATTTTAAGGAAATTAAAAACCCAATTTACTGAATATAATGATGTGCATATAATCAAGGAAATTACGATAAATTATGGATCGTTGTTTATAAAACTAAGCCTATCGTTTTCTATGACTGGTTTTTTAAACCAAATATAACCATAACATTGTTTTATAAAAAAGGTTGTGTCGTAAAAGTGAGGCCGCAATACCAAAATTTCAATCAAGGAAAAACAATGACACTGACAGTCACTTGATAACAACGAAATCGCAGACGCACAGGTAGCAACACTCCAAGCCAATCGCTATAGGAAAATCACAAGCAAGGGGTGAATTTGCCATCAAAATTAAAGTGTGTCTGAGTGGAAAACGCAGACTGCATGCACACAGAATCATTCTCTATCTGTACTGATTAAAAACGCAGTAAAAATTTGCTCTAAAAAATATAATGAAATCAGCCAGATCTCAGTCAAGGAGTGGCATAAATGAATACAATGTCTGAAGGTTCGATCGCAACCACTAATAGAAAAGGGGATGTGGTCACACAATCAGTTACCATAAATCACAGAGAGGAAGATAAAAAATACGCAGAGGTTTATAAAATGCAGAGCCTCAAGCACAACACATAGATAAAACGTAGTTGTGTTATAAAAAAAAGAGAGTATTATCGTGAGGGAGTGTATTAAATGCAAAGCTCAACTATCTAGGAAAATAATAAAACACAGATTCAAAATTTAGGGGATAGGAAGGATAACAATGGATAAATTACTCAACACAAGAAGGTGCAATGACCATCAATCAACCAGGAGAAATCACAGGGGTAGACGATTGGGAAAACACATCCTTCTCTAATCATCCATGCACAGAAAAGCAGGGCATTAGGATCCATAGGTCTATTAACACTGAAGTGATGACCTTCCATACAAATCCTAGCCAACTTCTCAGGTGAGGACTGATGAGCTAGGGACGAGGGTGAAGTATGAAGCGCAAACTCAACACAAAATCAATAAAATAATAGGGTGGTCACAACATGCAGGGATCAAAATCCAAGGGAATCAATCAACAACGAGCTTAAGGCTATGGGAATTAAGTTATCAATTAAAATTCTATGTCAAACATTTTATTTACCCAATTAAAAATACAGAATTGAAAGTGTGAGATATAATAAGAATCTACCATTCAGAATCAGGTAAGCGTACTGTAGCCCAAGTCGACTGCTTTGAGTCATTGTCCTGCGCGCTCTGTCCCGCTCCCTCTTGTCGATCGATGAGACTTCACCGGTACCTCCCAACCAACTCTAGGGGTAATATTCTTCCCCCTTATCCCCCTAAGATGAAAAGGGGCCATGTACACTAAACCAAAGATCAGCTAGCTCCCAGCTCACCTCGCAAGGCTGAGCTACCACTCCTCACCGAGTTGGGTATCCCAACTCCTACAAGCTAAGTCATTCAAATAAAAAATTCGGAAGCGTAACATTACGCATCACAGCAGACATCCATCCTTCTCCTCCTCCTCCCTCCTTTATATAGAGTTTCTAAGTCATTTACTTTACCAAAATCCCATTTAATTTATTGTTCAAAAATTTAATTCATAAAAATCCTCCCTGTACTTATGTCACCCATCCCCTTCATTGCACCATAAATTAATTTCATTAATTACTTAATTACATTGATTTCCCTCACCCACCTAAAGGCATTCCTAGAATCGCTCTTAGGTGTCCCCATATTACCTTACACAATTTAATGACTTACCCCCTTACTAAGTCACTAGTTCAGTTCAATTTAGAAAGTTCTTAAATGTTAGATACCTTACTAAGTTATTCTTTCTACTTTATCCTTATGTTTCCCCTTTCTTTTTATGTTTCCCGCTTTTTCCTAGATTCCTAAATCTTTTAAATTTCTCTCTTTCCCTTTTCATTTAAAACTCAAATTGGCATGTGCAGAAAATCACCTTTTCCCCTTATCCTTTTTAATTAATAAATTTTTAATTAGCATAATATAACAAAACAATTGTTTCCCCTTTTTAAATTTTATCCTTCAAAAGATTTTTATAAATTGATTGAATTGCTTACCCCCTTCTCATCACATGATAAATGATGATTATCATTATTATATATATATATATATATATATATATAATCACCAGTATCACTTAGACCTAGACATTATTTTCCTAGGTTGGGCAACATTTTATTAGGGAAATTGTTTAAAATATTTCTCATCACATTATTCGTTCTAAGGCCATATAGGTTTATTCATTTATTATTTAACAATGCAACATTCCATTCAGGACACACTAGGTGCTCAAAGGGTGCCACTCGCCTCATTTTGTTTCCCTTGTGTGGCATGCCCTTCAAGACGCACTACGTGCTCCAAGGGTGCCACTCGCCTAATTCCATTTTTCTTGCGTGACATGCCCTTCAGGACACACTCCTTTCTCCAAGGGTGCCACTTTCCTCTTGAATGACTTGGTAGACATAAAAAAACCCTGGATTAAATACTCTTCTAGGTGATCTTGTAGGAGACTAAGGGCCTCTAAGGAATAAGGCCCCTGTCTTATTGCGCGCCCCTTAGAATCATCATGAGCAACTGTTGCAGTCTGCCCTTACGACATCATGTGTCTTCTTGAACTAGGTAGTCGTTAACCTACAGTTCGAGCCATGGTGGGAGTGCTAGTAGGCCGTGGCAGGGATTTTTTCCATACCTCTCCCTCAACGTCTCTAGTTATCGTGCATGACCCCTCTACTCCACATGTGAGTGTGGTCAACAATCTATCATCAGCCTGCATCATCAATGAATCATGTCAGAAATAATATCCATAATCATATCATCTAATCGGATGCACAAATGTCATATATATACAACAATCAAACCCTAATAGTCCACTCCCTGACTCGATCCAGTGTCCAAGGGTTTCATCAATGCCTCATCATCCTTGAGGTCTAAATCCTACACACTCAAGAGAACCGATTCAATAGAACCTATCTAAGTCAATATAGAAAAATAATATATAATCACATCCATAATGCCTCATAATAATAATCAACGGTTAAAGGTATAATAATTTGGATCTCTTGCAAGAAAGTGTCCTCAAGGATAAGTTCACTCAGTGCATGCAAGAGAGGGATGTTACACACACCCTCTCTTGGTCTAAACTTTGTCCCAAAGTTTCACAGTATAAGTGTCGAAATAATGTGTATCACAGTATCATAAGTCTATCTATCCAACAAAAATAAAAATTGTTGGCACATATCATATGAGTCCTTCGAGGTCACCGGGTGTGGACTATAGTTGTCCCACTGGACCTTGACCTCATGTACGATTCGACACTGTAGGTGTAGAAAGAGAGGATCCAGGATGTGGATCAGCTCGGCCGTGCGCACACCCTCATCCAACACCTGCAAGGTGCTCAATTGAAAACATGTGTAGGGTCACTAATCATAAAGTCTCAAACAGAGACATAAAATAAAGTGTGCATACACCTCAAGAATCAGGAAAGGCTATTCATTAGGCCACGTGCCTCTTTTTTCCACAATATTGTAGGATCCCATGAACCTAGGATATAGTTTAGCCCCTTTTCTAAACTTGATCGAACTCTTCTGCAGTTTCCGCCACAAAAACACTCGATTGCCACATCGTAACTAGTCGACATGACATGCATCAACATAACTCTTTTGTTGATCCTGCGCTTTCTTGATCCCTTGTATTATAGTTTTCATTTAATCTTCCAATTCTTGGATCACTTTCAGTCCCACCAGGAACCTATCCTCAAGTCGATCCCAACTCAAAGGAATCCAACATGATCTCTCATAAAGAAACTCGAAAGGTGCCATCTTAATGGCGTTTTTCTAACTGTTGTTATAAGCTAATTCTACCAGTGGCAAGAATTATTCCCAATGCTTATGATGGTCCATCACGTACATGAGCAACATGTCTTTCAAGGTCTGGTTCATTCATTCGGTCTGACCTTCATTCTCCAGGTGATACTCAACAATAAATTTAAGTTGGGTTCTCGAGGCCTCTTGGAAACTAGTCCAAAATTGACTAGTAAACACCGATCCTCGATCAGATATAATCCTCTTAGGAACACCATGCAGCCTCACAATCTCACTAATGAAAACTCTAGCTATGTCAGGTGCCTGATACGTCAAACACACAAGAATAAAATTATCACTCTTCGTTAGAATGTCGACCACCACAAAAAAATCGAGTCGTGTCTCCTTGCCGTCAGTGGAAATCCAAAAAAATATAAAATCCATCGAAATAACCTCCCATTTTGATTCTAAAATAGCCTGTGGTTGTAGTAATATTGTTGGATGTCTAAGTTCAGCCTTTACATGCTGACATTCTAGACATTCGACCACATAGTTAACTATGTATTCCTTCATTCTATTCTAGAAGAATAAGGGTTTAAGGTTCGCCCTCATCTTCATGACTCCTGGGTGAGCCATGCACACTGCTCTGTGAGCCTCATTTAGGATCAAACTCCTCAAATCGTCGTTTGGTGGTATGTAAATTCGATTTTTAAATCTCAGTAGTCCATCGTCATCCAACGTAGATCCTTCAAATCTTGGTACCATCATTTTGTTTTGTCTGATAAAATCCTTGACCTCTTTGTATCAGTCATCATCATGTTGTAAAGTTAGAATCCCTTCATGTATATTCGTCTAAAGAGGCAACATCGAAAAGATGTGTGGTCTTCGACCCAATGCATCTTCCACTCAGTTCATTGTTCCCTTTATGTAAGTAACCTCTAAATCATACTCGCTAAGCAATTTCGACCAATGTCGTTGTCGCATGTTTAGGTCGCTTTGTGTAAGGATGTGTTGTAGTACATAGTGGTATATCTTTAGTTCAAATTTCCATCCACAAGGTAGTGTCTCCAATCCTTCAAGTCGTATACAATGGATAACAACTCCAATTCGTGTCTTCAATTCCTTGAGATGTGAGTGATCACTTGATTGTCTTGCATCAAGACTCTGCCTAAGCCTTCCTTGGATGCGTCAGTGCATACCAAGAATTTTGCATCCATGTCAGGGACCTTTAGTATCGGTGTTGTTTTCAACATCTCCTTAAGCCTCCAAAATGACTCAGTGCATTTCTCGGTCCCAACAACCTTCTTGTTCTTCTTCTGCAATTCCATAATCGGATTTTCTATCTTCGAAAATATCTCGACGAACTGTCAATAATATCCTGCTAGACCCATGAAGCTACACACTTGTCAGACATTCGTCGATTCAGGCCATTCCACAGTAGTCTTGACCCTTGCTGGATCCATGGCGATACCTTCGTCGGAGATGACATGCACTAAGTAGTGAATCTTTGATTGATAAAACAAGAATTTGGGCAATTTCCAAAACAATGTGTGCTCTCGCAGACACTCTAGTACCAAGCACAAGTTCTCATCATGTTCCTCCATCGTATGATATTAAATCAAATATTTTCCATGAATACTTGGATGAAGTTATCCAAGTACTCATGGAACACCCCGTTCATCAAACTCATAAATACCCCTGGGGCGTTTTTCAGTCCAATCAATAAAACAGTAACTCATAATGTCCAAACCTCATTTTAAAGTAGTCCTAGGGACGTCATCCTCCTTGATCCATAACTGGCGATACCTTGATCACAAATTGATATTTGAAAAAACCATCGCACCCTTCATCTGATCGAACAGATCATCCATATCAGCAGTAGATATTGATTCTTGATCGTCGCCTTGTTCAAATGACGATATTTTGTGTCGAGTCTCCACGACCCATCCTTCTTTCGCATGAAAATAATAGGTGCACCCCACGGTGACACACTTGGACGTATAAGTCCCAAGTCCAGCAACTCCTTTAGTTACATTTTCAACTCCTGTAACTCTGGGGTCGACATATGATAAGGCATTCTATCTATTGGTTCAGCCCCCGATTTTAGGTGTATGGTAAACTACAATTCCCTCTCTGGTGGAATCGAGGTAACTCCTCTGGGAATACATCTGCAAACTCTCTCACCACATGAAGGTGTTCTAGACATTCCTCTACTCCCTTCTTGTTTAACACAAGTATCACATAAAGATTACATCCCTTGCACATGCTCTTCTGTAACTTCAAGGAAGAGGTAAACCTCAGGGAAACTCCCTGGTTCCAACCAAAAATCATGCGTATTTGTCCCTCATCATCAACCAAGCTTAACCATTTCTTCTTACTATTGAGTATCACCTCATGTGATTCCAACCAGTCCAAACTGATCACGATGTCATAAGATCCTAAGATCGTGATGTACAAGTTGGCCCTGGTGACAAACTCTCCTAGGTTAAGGGTACATCCCATAACCCTTCCTCGAACCTTCTGTTTGGCTCCCGAAGCAATCTCTACAAAGATAAACTCATCCTGTTCGATTTCCTTTACCTTAATCCTTTTAGCATTGCACCAAAAATGGAACTCTCAAAAGCACCGGGATCTATCAAAATACTAAGGGTTTGGTCAGCGATGGTACCTAACGTCTTGAGCACAGTCAACTGGTGCTCTTCCTGGTGGTTATTCACCGCTACATGAATCCGATGTACCTTTCCCAATCTCCCACGGTAGTGGGTCTGACTGATCCAGAGCTCCGTTCCTCTCCACTGGGAAGTCATGTTGGGCATGTGGCTCCCCACAATCCCAAGAAACTTTCTTCGGTGCAGTAATCCTGGTACCCGAAGTAGAAGTTGAATTCTAACAATAAAGACAAACTCAAACTTCTTGACCTTAAGTTTCTAGGTGATTTGGTGTAGAGCATACCGAAGCATCCCCAAAATGGGCCTTGTACTTCATCATCATGCATATACCTCATCGCAAGGCATCGAACTCATTGAGATGACACTTAACGAATTCCTAAGAAAGATATCTCTCCTATAAATCTTCCTCGAACAGTTCCCATGACACGTCGTCGACGACCATGTTCAAAAGTGGCAGGAGCGTCTTCCACCATAAAACAACACTCCCCTTCAGTTGAAGACCACCATGCAGACCTTCATGCTGGAGGTCGTAATCACGAAGTGTGAAGCACAATGCCTTGCACTACAATCATGCCTCGACAGCACATCCGTCCATGACACTCGTGGACTCACGAACTCGAATCTCTCGAGTTCTCAATGGATGCTAATGGTACTAGCTAGGGCGCATTGTGGACCCTCAGGGGTATAGGTTCCCTAGCCTCCTCTCATTATCGATGGTGAATTAAGGCCCTTTGAAATTACCTGGAAGGGCCTTATCATACCATCATCATCCATTACAGCAAGTGAACCCATCCCAAGTAATTTCCCTTCCCCTTGGGTGTTTGAATTCGAGGGTGCAGGAACTTCTGGAGGCATCACACCTACTTCCATGACACCACGTTGCGAACCTATGAGGCATCCTCTAAATGAGATCGCCACATGGACACGTTAAGGTTTTTAATTAACAAAATTGATAATACTCTAGGTTTACTGTAGTGGAAATCCTAGCGATCCACAGTCACAGGGATGAACCCACTTTGATACCATATGTAACGACCCCTTTGTTACGGCTACAAGCGAAGCATAAGGTGCAATGTTTTTTTTTTAATAGGAAGACGACAATGATTACAAATAAATAAGACATCTGACGTCGATCACCACGCCCATAGAACAGGCAACAAAAAACTATGAATCCACGCTCTGGCACAAGGAAACTGGGAAAAACATGCGTAAAACAACAAGGAGAAATGACTACCTACCTGACAAAAACATTACCACGCCTACAAGCTAAGGGACAACATCCCCATCCCGACACAATGACCTTGACAACCAATGACTAGAACCTCAAGGTGTGCGGACCAGACACATGAAGGCATTACAACTCAAGTGCTACAACAACTTACAACGATCAACAACACTCACACGTGAGCACAGACTCCTGCCATGATATCATTCGCCTTTTTCCAATAGGGCGTGCAATGATCCCCTCATTAGGGATCATGCTATCACAAGGCGATAGGTGTGACCGTAACCATGGCACAATGACATATCTAGGCCAATCACCCACGAAAGAAATCAATGCGCTAGGATACCTAAATAACTGGAAACACATGATGACTAACCCCACGCACCCAATTGACAACTCAACAAGATGCAAGGGAAACTGACAACTAAGGCATTCATACGACACATTAAATTTCTTGCGCAACCAAATCTACTGCAAAAGCACCTCAATTGGTACGTAAAATAATTAATATCAACAATTAGCTCATTGTAACTATTCTCTAATGCCAATATCAGAAAAGTGTTTTCCTATGGAGGAATTTTTCTAACCTTTGACCTGAGACAAAATAAAATTTCTATCTAACAATTATGTCCCTGTCTAATTACTTGTTTTCTAACTGTACAGAAAAATGGAAATGTCTTTTAGATAATAAAAAGATGGGACATTACACATCTAGTAAAATTGAATTCAAATGTGTTAAACTCAGAACTGAATATCTCAACTTTAATTTAGTTATTACTATGTTATTAAATACTAATTAATAGTTATTATAAAGTAAGTACTACTTGCTACTCAATAGATATTGATAACTCATCCATCCTATCATATTCAATTATAACAAATAGATAAAATAGATAAAATATGACCACAGCAATAGGATACTCACTCCAGCGTTGTCAATGCATCCACGTAGACCAAAAATGTAAGTTCGCAACCAACAATGCAATAATTAGTTGTAGATATATATCAGTGATAAATTTTCCATGTAATTATCTCTCTACATAAATAACATTATATTAATTTTTTGGGTATTAACATTAAATTAGTTCGTTATAAAATCGCTATCCGAAAACGAATTTTCCACCCGTTAACCTCAAATATTAGTTTTCATAACATCCATAAAACCCCACTGTGATTCACCCCCATTACATGCTGCCACTGCCAATACACTTACCAAAATGCTGCCATTAGACGCTTCCTTTGCACCTGTCAAAACACAACGGTTTCCCCCTGAATAAAACTTCTCGAACACCAGTGGAGAACCAGTCATTACTTGGCAAATACGCAGTCCAATTTATAACAAAAACGCAATGAAGAATGCACTCACAGTAGTAAATAGATCTGAGTTCGTTGTCAAGGAATGGGGGAAATTGGATTAAGGAAATATTAAAACTAAGCATAGAATGTGCACTCAAACAAGAAGGTCGAGTAAGTTCGAGGTCAATGAAGCAGGTAAGGTGGTTGGGATATCCTCCAAGAATCATTGTGTCAAGAGAGAATTAACAATAATAGTATGTAGCTAGGCGTATTTTAAGGCAATTAAAAACCCAATTTACTGAATATAATGATGTGCATATAATCAAGGAAATTACGATAAATTATGCATCGTTGTTTATAAAACTAAGCCTATCGTTTACTATGACTGGTTTTTTAAACCAAATATAACCATAACATTGTTTTATAAAAAAGGTTGTGTCGTAAAAGTGAGGCCGCAATACCAAAATTTCAATCAAGGAAAAACAATGACACCGACAGTCACTTGATAACAACGAAATTGTAGATGCACAGGGAGAAACATTCCAAGCCAATCACTAGATGAAAATTGCAAGCAAGGGGTGAATTCGCCTTCAAAATTAAAGTGTGTCTGAGTGGAAAATGTGGACTACATGCACACATAATCATTCTCTATCTATACTAATTAAGAATGCAGTAAAAATTTGCTCTAAAAAATATAATGAAATCAACCAGATCTCAGTCAAGGAGTGGGAGAAATGAATACAATGTTTGAAGGTCTAATCGCAACCACTAATAGAAAAGGGGAGGTGGTCACACAATCAGTTACTGTATATCACAGAGAGGAATATAAACAATATGCAAAGGGTTATAAAATGCATAGCCTTAAGCACAACCCAGAGATCAAACGTAGTTGTGTTATAAAACACAAAGAGTATTATCGCCAGGGAGTGCATTAAACACAGAGCTCAACTATCTAGGAAAATAATAAAACAAAGATTCAAAATTTAGGGGATAGGAAGGATAACAATGAAGGAATTACTCAACACAAGAAGGTGCAAAGACCATCAATCAACCAAGAGCAATCACAGGGTTAGACAACTGGGAAAACACATCCTTCGCTCATAAACCACGCACAGAAAAGTAGGGCATTAGGATCTATAGGTCTATTAACATCGAAGTGAAAACCATCAATCAGGCTCCTGGTCGATTGCTCAGGCGAGGAATGATGATATAGGGATGAGGGTGAAGTAAGAAGCGCAAACTCATCAAAAAATCAATAAAATGACAGGGCGGTCACAACATGCAGGGATCGAAAGCCAAGGGAATCAATCAATAACGAGCTTAAGGCTATGGGAATTAAGTTATCAATTAAAATTCTAAGTCAAACATTTTCTTTACCCAATTAAAAATACAGAATTGAAAGCGTAAGATATAATAAGAATCTACCATGGAGAATCAAGTAATCGTACCGTAGCCCAAGTCGACTGCTCTGAGTCGTTGTCCTGCATGCTCTGTGCCACTCCCTCCTGTCGACCGATGAGACTTCACTGGTACCTCCCAACCAACACTAGGGGTACTCTTCTTCCCCCTTATCCCCCCGAGCCGCAAGCTTCCACGCACACTAAACCAGAGATCAACTAGCTACCAGCTCACCTCGCAAGGTTGAGCTACCACTCCTCACCGAGCTGAGTATCCCAACTCCCACAAGCTAAGTCAGTTAAGTCTAAAATTTTGCAGCATAATGTTACGCATCACAACAGACATCCATTATCCTCCTCCTCCCTCCTGTATAGAGAGTTTCTAAGTCATTTAATTTCCCAAAATTCCATTTAATTTATTGTTCAAAAATTTAATTCATAAAAATACTCCCCGTACATGTGTCACCCATCCCCTTCATTTCACCATAAATTAATTTCATTAATTATTTAATTACTCCTATTTCCCTCACCCACCTAAAGGCATTCCTAGAATCACTCCTAGGTTTCCCCATATTCCCTTACATAATTTAATGACTTACCCCCTTACTAATTCACTAGTTGAGTTCAATTTAGAAAGTTCTTAAATGCTAGATACCTTACTAAGTTAGTTAATGCAACCGCACCCTCACTGGCACGCTCGCTTCCTCAGGACCTTCTTTCCTTTTGGCCCGAAGAACTCCAAGGTTCTTCTATTCCCCTATTGGGAAATCTGCACCCCACAGGTTCTCTTCGGCGTGATCCTCCCCTTCTTTACTTTCGGAGGATCAGAACTCGCGGCTTCGCAAGTTCTCGGTTGATCGCTGGGCTCTCGAATCCCTAAGACCTAATAGTCAGTCAAATCGCTGACTTTTCCCCTGTTTGGGACTTCTTCTCTATCATGGCTTCGCCATATCACGACTTCGCTACTCGCAATACCAAGCCCTCGGGTTTCCAAATCCCGATACCCGATGCGCTGAAACGCTGATACGATCCTATCGCTCTTTCCCGACTTGCCACCTCGTGTACTCATGACTTGGAGTCCCCAATTCTTGGGCTCTCACCCTGCGAACTCCCGAGTTCACGGATTCTCTCTATCGCGACTTCGCTACTCGCGATACCAAGCCCTCGGGTTTCCAACTCCCGATACTCGATGCATCGAAACGCCGATACGATCCTATCGCACTTTCGTGACTCGCCACCTCACGTCCTCGTGACTTCGAGTCCCCAATACTTGGGCTCTCACCCTGTGAACTTCCGAGTTCGCGAGATATCTCGATATTTTCCACCTGTATTCCACTTCTCCCACTCCTTGTGGCCCACACTGTCTACGCAACTTTCAGGATATCATGTATCGCAATATCGCGATTCTCGTTGCGAACCCTTGGAGCTTCACCTTGCGAGTCCCTAATACACAATGCTACGTGTAGGCCCAATGGCTCCTTCTGAATCGGATCAACGGCTTGGCTCCCTCCTGGGATTTGAATCCCTTGGACGTTCGCCACTGTATTCTCCTTGCAGCTCCGCAAGATCTACGGTCCTTGGAACTTCGCGAAATCTCCTCGAAGGATTTCGACCATCCGTTCTTCCTTTGCTAATTCTGCGAGATGAAACAAGTGTTTTCTCCATGAAGACTTGTCCACCTGCACGCAAGCTTTCAGCACTTTCTTGAACACTTCAATGCACGATCCCTTTGTGCAATCCCTCGATGAATTGAAGGCCTACTCCTCCTGAGCTTGTTCTCGACTTCTCAAGTATATTTTGAGAACTTCTTGCGCGCACTCCTTGCAGCAACTTTTCAACCTCGACTGAGGGTTGAAATCTTTTGACTCTGCGCACTCCTGCAGCAACAGTCCTTCGAAAATTTGCTCAGGTTCGCAACCCTGAGACTTTTCCTTGGCCTGCGCACTCTTTGCACGGCACTGTGCCTAACTGCACCTTTGAAGAAATGAGAACAAAAGTTATCTCTAATGAACCCTTTTGTCAACGCACTCCTTGCGGACAAATTCGACTACACTCCTTGCAGGAATCCTCTAGCTCAATTAGAGAAACAATTGAAACTCATTCACTAACCCTCTCAGACTTCAATTCAACCATTAAATCACATAAACAACATATAAAAGAAAATGTATGACAGGAAGAAAACATTCATGAGAATAACATCGACACACAGAGAATTAGACACATAACCATGGATTTGAATCAAAGCTTTCTTCTATTAATTCAATATCTATACATGGAGTGTTCTTTTCACTGCTCTCTGCTTGGTCTTCTCTTCTTGAATGCTTGATCATAATACAATAATACAATGAGGGTGTCTATATCTTGTTTCCCTCTTGGACTCTAAAACTATCAAATCTAAAATTAAATATTCTATCTACTTTACATTAACTATCTTAAATGCCTCATCTACCTAAGGACGAGAGCTATCCACTCAAGGTCCATTACAATATACAAAGTGCACTTTATCTTAAATGATCCATTAAAGGCTGGCGCAACAATCCCAAAGTGTTTTTCAAAATTTGTGCTGGCTTATCCAGCTGTCCTTCGCTCCGCGCTGACTCGCTTGATGAGTTGGCGATGCTCTTGCATCATACTCCTCGGCTTGAAAAAATTCATGGGCTCCTGTCCATGAGCTCCTGCACAGTCTTTCCATGCTTCTGTATCACTGCTTCAGTCTCCCAGCTGGCATCTTCAACTGGTTGATTCTTCCATTTGACCAGATACTCGAAGTATTATTTTCTTCTGGTCTTTTTACCCACTCTCTTGTCCAGTATGCATTCCATCTGTGGCTTCTCTGCACTCAACATCTGCTTCTTCCACTAGATTATTGGTTTCTCAGTTGTAGTCTCTGCTTCTCCAGCCCTGTACGGGTATAAATCTATGATATTGAATATCGGAGATATCCCGATGCCATCTGGCAACTCGATCTCATAAGCATTCTCCCCGAATTTTCTCAAGACCTTGCATGGCCCGATTTTCTTCATTTTCAATTTATTGTATGTTCCTCTCAGGAACCTTTCCTTCCTCAAATGTGCCAGAACTAGATTTCCAACTTCAAACTAAATTTGTCACCGATGATGATCTTCTCTGCGCTTATACTCTTGATTTGAGTCTATCAGTCATTGCTTCACCCTGCTGTGAAGTTCCTTCATTGCCTCAGCAAACTCTTCTGCCCTAGTGCTGCTAGTAGCAGTCTGTTCTGAATCCCTTAGTTCAGATACTCCTCTCGGTTGCATCCCATATACAACCTGGAATGGACTTCTACCTGTTCTCCTGTTCACTGAGTCGTTGTATGCAAACTCTGCCAGTGGTAATATGCTATCCCAGCTGCTATGGTGCTCTGTCACCAAGCTTCTCAGCAAATCTCCCAGACTTTGGTTCACCACTTCCATTTGTCCATCTATCTAAGGATGATAAGCATAACTAAATGCCAAGTTAGTTCCTAGATTCTTCCATAAGGTCCTCCAAAAATTCCCTATGAATTTAGTATCTCTGTCCGAAACTATGCTTTTCGGAAATCCATGAAGTCGAATGACCTCCTTGAAAAACAAGTTTGCAATGTGCGTTGCATCACTGGTATTCTGGAATGGAATAAAATATGCCATCTTTGAAAACCTGTCCACTACTACAAAGATTGAATCAACACCTCTTTGTGTCCTCGACAATCCCAATACAAAATCCATGCTAATCGCCTCCCATGGTCTCTCTGGTATGGGCAATGGCTAATAAAATCCTGCATTTTTCTTCCTCCTCTTCAAATGCTGGCAAATTCTACATCTGTCAACAAACCTCTTGACATCTTCTCGCATTCTCGGTAAAAAATACAACTCATTCAGCTTCGTGAATGTTTTGTCGTGTCCAAAATGTCCTGCTAATCCACCACTGTGTTTCTCCTTCAACAGATTCTCCCTCATGGAGCATTTTAGAATACACAGTTGATTGCCTCTGAACAACAATCCCTCCTGGATCATATAGTCTATCCAAGGACTCTGATCTCTGAGAACTGGATTCTCAGCTGCTTCATACGCTTCTCCAAAATCTGCATCTCCTGCATACATGTACCTGAGATTTTCAAAACCCAATGTTTTGACTCGGAATTCCTGCAGCAATAAACACTTCCTTCTCAAAGCATCAGCCACTTTGTTAGCAGTACCCAAAATATGCTTAGTCACAAATGTGAAATTTTGCATATACTCTACCCATTTGGCATGTTTCTGATTCAACTTCTCTTGTTGACTCACAAACTACAATGCATGATTATCACTGTACAATACAAATTCTTTTGGGATCAAGTAATGCCTCCACTTCTTCAATTCCTATATGATCGAATAAACCTCTTTATCATACGTGGAGTACTTCAGTTTTTCTTCATCAAGATTCTCACTGAAATATGCAACTGGTCTGTCTTCCTGACTCAAGACCGCTCCGATGGCAAACCCACTTGCATCACATGTCTTCTGGAAATCCGGTAACACCAACACTGGTCATTCTGTAATATTCCGCTTCAACAGATTGAAGCTTTTCTCAGCCTCTGTTGTCCAATGAAAATACGTATGTCTCTTCTTCAATATATCCATCATCGCTGCGCTAATCCCACTGAAATTCCTGATGAATTTCCGGTAGAAACTAGCCAAACCATGGAAACTTCTCACCTCGAAAACACTTCTCGGTGATGACCAATTTTTAATTACCTCCACTTTACCTAGATCCATCTTTAATTCATTCGTCGATATGACAAATCCCAAGTAAATGAGTTTTGTATTCATAAATGAAGATTTCTTCATATTGATCAACAGCTTCTCCTACTGTAACTTCCTCATCACAATGGCCAAATGCCTCAGATGTTCAGCCTTGGTCTTGCTGAAAATTAGTATATCGTCTAGATATACAATGACAAATTTCCCAATGAATTCCCTCAGGACTTCATTCATCAACCTCATAAAGGTACTCGGCACATTCTTCAAGCCAAATCGCATGACTAGCCATTCATAGAGTCCTTCGTTTGTCTTGAAGGTTGTCTTCCATTCATTGCCTTCTCTCATGCGAATCTGGTGATATCCGCTTTTCAAATCAATCTTTGAAAAATATTTTTCCCCACTCAAGAAATCCATCAGATCATCCATCCTCGGCAATGGAAACCTATACCTAATGGTTATCTTGTTGATTGCTCTTGAGTCGGTACACATCCTCCAGCCTCCATCCTTATTTGGACTGAGTACTGTCGGAACAACACATGGACTCAAGCTTTCCCTGACCAATCCTTTGTCCAATAACTCATGGACCTGCCTCTTAACTTCCTCATTTTCTTGCGGCGTCAACCTATATTCAGCTTTGTTCGGAAAACTAGCTCCTAGTATGAGGTCTATGTGGTGACTCACACTTCTCATTGGTGGCAAAGAACGAGGTAATTTGTCCACTATGATATCAGCGAACTCTTCCAGCAGTTCCTGAATCTCATCTCATAAATCATCCACTCTTGTGCTAGTCAGAACAATCCCCGTATTTTTGACCAAAAAGAATTGTGGATCTTCCTTCTTCTCCATCTCCGTAAGAAGCTCCTTCCCACTCATGAGAAGTATTGTGTTGCTTACTTCCGGTTTCACCTCCTTATCCTTTATCAGAAGAAACTTGTGTGTCCTCCCATCCTTCTCCAGGGTATATGTGTTCATTCTCCCATCATGAACCACATTTTTGTCATATTTCCATGGTCTACCCAGCAACAAATGACATACATCCATGGGGATAACATCACAGAGTACTTTATCATTATATCCACCTATATTGAATTCAACTAAACATGGTTTAGTGACACTCACCTGATGTCCCTTCTGTAGCCACGAAAATTTTTATGGACTCAGGTGATCAGTTGTCTCCAACTCTAACTTTTCTACCATCTCGGTTGAAACAAGATTATCTGTGCTACCACTGTCAACAATAACCTTGCATACCCAATCCTTGGTCTTGCAAGATGTCATGAACAGTCTGGTCCTTTGGGTT
>JZKD02S0920001.1:91961-115559 GCA_000966675.3 Picea glauca | reverse complement strand
TATATATATATATATATATATATATTTGTAAAAAACAAATTGTGACCAAAACCAATTACAAACTAGGGAAAACTAAGAAGTTGGATATATCAATTTTCTGCAATAAGATAGACAAATATTCTTTGAAGCATAGAAATGTGATTATGCAATATGCCTGATGTATATTTCATAATTCAAGTGCAACACCAACTGTGTGGTGACCAGAACAGTATGTGTACAAACCAGGGAAAACTAAGAAGCGGGATAATTTGTTTTCTTGCAACAAGCTACACAGACATACTTTGAAACATAGAAATATGACTTTTCAATATGTTTGATGTATATCTCATAATTCAAGTGCAATACCAATTGTATCATGATCAGACCAATATGTGTCTAAGATAAATATTTTGTATTGATGAAAGGGCACATTTGATCACACATGGTCAATAAGCACGTTTTTCACATGGCTTGTGTTGTTCAAAAGAAAGTGGAGACTGTATTTGCACATGTAGTTTTCCAATTCTTTTGTTCTGACATTATGTTGTAGCATGTCAATATTGAAGTCTCCTAAAATCACAATGGTTCCATTCATATGCAAATGGCCTAATGCATTTGAAAGAACATTTAATATGTTGAATAATGTTGCATGGGGAGCAACATACAGATTTAGTATTGTAATTTTTGTTCCATGGAAAAATATTTTTGCAAGCACCATCTCAACATTCTTTTCTTTGAAATGTATATGTTCCAAAATTGGTACATGTTTTTTCACCAATATCATCAGACCATGTGTAATTTAACTTGATATGCAATTGTGATTTGGAAATTGTTTGTTTTGCATGCATAATTCCATGTATGTTTCGTGCAAGCACAGAATATCAGATTGCATTGTATCTTAGTCATTGAGTATATCATCCATGTGTGCAAGTAAGTTGCGTGTGTTAAGTGAGAGAATTGATACATATGACTTTGTTTGTATGAATTGGTAATCATAGCGTAGATGAAATTTTGTGGTAGTCCTGAGGCATTCCATTTCAATATCAACTTTTTGTTTGACTTTGAAATTATCTTTTGTAAGATGACTTATTAAATACAAGGAGTCTATGATTCTGACATGGGACAGTTTTGTGTATACAAGGCCATGTATTTGGAATCCAACAGGATCAAATGCAACACTATCAAGTGTTAGTACTTGTGATCTATGGACTATATGTGCACATGCAAGTTTAAATGGAAACTATTTTTGAATCTTCAGTCGACATGTCTTTGTTGATGTCGATAATGGATTTGATATTCACAAAATGGGTGTCCAATCATTTGTAGTGTTTGAATTATATAGATAAGCCAACTTTCTTTCTTGTCGCTTGCCTATATGTAGTTCTTGGAACTTAATCCAAAGGACATCAAGTTTTTATGTTTTGGTATAGCCTTTGAGTATTCCATCTGCACCATTGACCAAGCCATCCTGTGAATCATAGTTGTAGGCATATATTTGAACCAACATTTCTAATTTCAGGACAAGTTGAAAAGGTAAAGTGGTTGTATGTTCATGACATGGCACATTTCCATTGTTGTCTTCTTCCAGGTCAATTGAATTGATGATGATATCATCGCTAGGCATGAGCGATAGCATATACCTATTATGCATTGCGACATCCTTATTTGTTAGAATAGGTAAGGGAGAGTTGGTTCTGTTGGTGTAGGTCACAAGAACCTCGAATTGATATATGTTAAAGTCATCATATGATTGGTTGTTTGTCTGCATTCTATTCAAAATTACAATAAATGTTTCATCCGTCTGGCACATTATAGTATGAAATTCAAATAATTTAATATTGTCTCTCTAGAAGTCATGCGTCATTGTTTTCATGTTAACCATAGGTTGTTCAAATATCAAAGAATCTTGGATCGACTGTTCCTGGTAAAGATCCCCACAAAATATCATATCAATGTGTCCAAAGTATTTCGTGTGCACATGTTGTATGCTTCTTAGTCGGTTGTCAATGGAATAAAATAAGTGACTTCCAATCAAATATGCCTCATCTATAAAGACAAGTTGGAGTTCGTCATAAATCTTAGACAAGGTATCTAACATTTCCTTGCTAAGAGGAAGAAACTGTGACTTGTTAAAAGGCATTAAAAATGCAGAGTGGACTATTGTTCCACCTGCATTATATGCAGATTCTCCTTTGTATGCAACTATTAGGCCCTTTGGTTTCATAGTATCAGAGGAATTGTTTGAATCATATATTTGTATAAGCATTTGGAACAGTGCTTTCCCGGTGAATGTCTTGCATGTTCCTGCTCCGCCTACAAGGAACATGTGCACAAGAGTTTCCATGTTCAAGTGTTTTTTAAGCGCATTGTCCTTTAGAATTGTTTGTTGTTGTAATTTCAACAGACGTCTTATTCTGTGGTATTCATTATTTTCAATAAGGAAAGGATGTTTTGTCACTTGAAAACCAATATTGATACATTTTTCAATGCCACCTGCTCGAGGACGAGGAAAATCTGTTTGCAAGTCATAGGACTCGCGGGGAGTTCTAGTTGTTTTTCAGTTTGTGAATGTCTCATCAATATTGTTAGGGTTTTCTAGATCATTAACTGCAATTTCTAGATCACCTCATGTTGGATTAACATTGTAAGTAAATATAACTTCATTGATTTGCACTATAGTCTTAGAGGCAACATACATAGCTTCCCATGTAGAGAAGTTATGTTTTAATGTCTCTTTGTTTTCATCGAATGGAACATATAGCATCAGTTTTTATCTACAATAGTTTTCATAGTCGAAATGTTTATTGTATTTGAAAAACTGTATCACAGAGGGTTTTTTTCTTTTTGATATGAGAGCACCATCGTTTTTGTAATGTGATACGAATTCTGCTAAGAAGATATGCCTAATAGGAGATGGACGATGGAGGTAATAATCAATAATAGAGTGACATAGTACGTCTTCTGAATTTTCATTCTCTTGTTCTAGAAAAAATGGTGGTTTAATCACAAATGTGAATTTCTCAAGTGGAGTTGTGTTTATGAAGACACATTTTCTTGAACTACAATTGAGGGGCAGACAAAGTGCAATGTGGACTGCTTGTTGAGTAGACATTTGTTGAAGATTAAGCAATGTATTTCCAAGTGTACGTATCATTTGTATGGCATCAATATGACTTCTTTCATGTTCTTTGTGTATTATTCTAAATGCACTTGTCATAGATTTGTCAACCTTTGTCATATATGAGGTACAGTACGATGTTGCAACATATGCATTGAGGACGTACTATGCATCTGTATTTTCATTCCACATAACTTACATGTCCTTGGAGAAACTATTGTTCCAAATATGGGAAAGTTTTAGTTTAAGGAAAATTGTTGTTTGTTTAAGCATACATTGTATGGCTTGGATGTACTCATATTCTGTTAGATTTATCTCTCTCAAGAAGTCATCGAAGCTCATCAAATCGTCAAACTCTCCTTGTTCTAGAAATGCAAACAAGGATTTAGATTTCTCAACGACAACATTGTCCTATAAACTAAGTGGCTCTATGATTCTTGTTTATCTCATTGGTGACACGGGGAAGTTGTATCTGCAATGCGAGTTTTTTTGTTTTCTACAACTTTTTGTATGATAATGTCTATAATGAACTTTGGCAACTTTTGGATCCAAATGATATGTGTTTCATGTTATGTATTTTTCCACAAATTGCTCGATCTGTGAATTATTGTCATCTCCATAGACTGGTGCACCCTCTATCCACAACAATGCATGGTCATGTTCATTCCCCCTATTCTAGAATTCAGTCACAAAAAAGTAGTCTGATATTTTTCTGAAAAATGTTTCTTATGGAATATCAATTGTCTCAAAGCATTTATTCTATGTCTATAGTAGCGAGTACATGTCACTGGGTTTTTTCTTATGAGGTAGTCAATGCCATTATTTTCTAGTGTATCAGTTTGATTTTTACATTTCCTATTCCTATCCAAGTCAGATATGACAACCACCAATGGATCCCAGCAATGCTTTACACTTGTAAATATGATGAAAAATGTTGGCTGGCCCAATTGTCAGATGATTGCAAAAATAGTTTTCTTGTTTTTTTGCAAATAGTTAGGAGAGATGTGAATGTTTTTGAAATCTATGTATCCAATATCAGATTTCGTTATTTTTTCTAGGTCTAATTTGTACTTGACATCCTTGGCCAACAACTTTCTTCCTTGTAACTGGCCTTTTCTTATTCAAACCCACATGCAAGACAAAACTTGCTCTATTATTATGCACAATGTTTTGAAAAAGAAATTTGTTATGTGACAGGAAAAGTCACTTCTTGAATTTACCATCTCCCATCGAACTATTTTATGATAACTAAATCATTTTGTAATGTCAGTGGGATGTGGATCTCCATAGAGGAGTGTTGGGAAGTTCATTTCCTTAGTGAATTTTTCCTTGAATATTCCAAGTGGATGTTGCCCCTCAGCAGGTGAAATTTTGGCAATCTTATCTTGCAATTCACGAATGCACTGTGAATCAGTGAATCCATGCATCAATGTTTCAACAAGTGTTTCATTCTTCGATTCATCACTTGTATCAAATTGACTAGCAGTTTCGAGATTCTCTACAGAGTTGTCATCCTCTTCTCCAAGAACATTGTTCCAGTTCTTATTTATACAAATGTTATGTGCTTTGTACAGGGCCCTGGAACATAATTCCTTTAATTATTTCATAACAAAATGCACACGCACTTTGCCTGTCTGATACACATTTTTGTATTGCTAACGTCTTTTGAGAGCCACATCAATTGTCATTGTAACGCTAATGAATTGTGGCAAGGATTTTTGCACAACATCTAGTTGAACAAGAACATTAATAATTGATCTTGTTAAACCCATATGGGGTCGTTTATAGCCCCAGGTCCTTATTTGTGCAAATGCAATTCACAGAGACACAAGTCTCTCTTCAAGTTCTGTATGTGCAATTACATCTGGTAGTGGTGTATTACATCTTATTTGGTCAAGGGTTTCAAATTGTGGGAGTTTTCCATTTTCAAGCGACCATTTGCATGGAACACAAATTTTGCCACTGGAAAATGTTTTATCATGTGCTATCAAGCAGAGGTATTCTGCTTCCAAATCAGGCATGAAAGACTTACTATTTTTTGCGAAATTCAATTGATCGAAAATTGCACATGAAATGTAAGGAGTGTCATTGATTTGATTTATGTAGGTCTGTCTTGCATCTTTCTTCCGTAGGGAAGTATGGGAAGAAAGTGTTTGTTGGTTTTCATTGGTAGTAGTGCACGATGTTGCTTCTAGCCCACGAAATTTGATTACTTCCTCTCAAACAATTGCATGATCATTGTGGGATATGCGACCATACATGTTTATGTTGTTTTGTGCACGAACAATTTTTTTTAGATTGTGATATGTCATTTTCTCTCTAGAAGGAAGCGTAGCAATGTATTTTTTCTCTCACGTATGACCTTTTCCAAGTTGTGGTAACTTATTATATGTTTCTTGTTCAACGGCAGGATGACCTGATGGTAGTTGGGTTGAACTTCAGTTTGATTAAATAGAATGCACCATTTATGCACATTCGATGTGGTTTGCCTGGCATTGACACTGGACACTGGAACGACAGTATTTCCTATACCACCAATGTTTTTTTTTTCTCTCATGTTTGAACTTTTTGAGGTTGTGATAACTTACTCTATGTTTTTTGTTTAAGACTTGTAAGGCCTTATCACAACTGGGATTAATTTCATGCATGACCTCTTTCAAGTTGTGATAACTTAGCCTACATTTTTTGTTTAAGCCCTATTTGGGCTTATTGTAACTGGGAGGAGTTTCACTCTCATTAAAAAGCATGTCATGCGTATGCATATTCGATGTGGATTGGGTGGCATCGACATTGAACCCCGAACCAGTGATCCAAGAAAAGGTTGATAATGGATATGTGTCGTATCTGTTTGTCAATGAGAGGATGTCAATTGTTCGATCGTAATTTGAATCAATATACCAAGAATGGATAGTGCCATCTGGTAGGGCTGACCAGAACTAGATATTTACGCTGAATATGATAGATATCCATTGCAAACAGAATCTGACACCCTCCACATTTCCTTTTTCATATGGTAGTGCCATGTTTACAAGGTATTCTTGCCAACTTCCAATTTTTGACATATTTTCTAGGAGATATGGTGAAAGGTGTTGATGCAAGAAGCTAAAATCTTGTTGGCTACCACCTATAAATTCATTGCAAAAGGATTGTACATTGTAAAGCCACAACGACTGCACATTGAACTTTGCTGCTACCAAACAACAAATTGCATTGAACAAACTATCTCCACATCTAGATATAACAGTTGTTGATATATGCAAACCATGGTAGTCTATGTGATGCATAATCCATTTCCACTATGATTTTTTCATTGGTTTCACTGGTTCATGCAGTGAATCCATGAACGCAGTTACAGTTGCACCTCTTCGTGGTTGTTCACTACTTTGTTTTTATTCAAATTTGCAAGTTGTTGGACATGTTGTTGTAGTTTCCAAGTTTTGGGGATGATCTCTTTTCATCCCTCATTGACGGGTAAGATTTTGTGCCATCATTTTGTTTCTATTCCTTTTTTTCTACTTGGTGTTTTTCACCTTGCAGGCAATATTTTTCAATGGTAGGAGTCCCTGCCTCAAAATTTTGTTGCAGAACGTATTTCTGTGTGGTCTGATTTTCTGTTCTTGGAAACCATGCATCTTCATATGCCAACTGCTACATCCTGGATATTGTGCCATAGTTATTTCAAAATTTTCAATGAAAAGGGGTTTATAAAATGAATTCAAAGCTCTCACAAGGGGAACCATCCATCGGGGTGTAGTGACAGGGAATGCTTTTATTCTGTGGGTCAAAAAACTATGTCCACCTATTTCCTTTGTCCTGTCCTTTCTATTATCTTTTGCCTATGAGAATCTTGTAGGATGCACAGAATGAATAGGTTCAAAACGGTCTTTATGATCAATGAATTTATAGTGTTATTTATTTGTGTTGTTTCTTCTGTTTGGTTCATTGTTCAGTGTAGGTGTGTTTTCTTGTCATCTTTTGTGGAGACTAGGGGTAATTGAATTTGAAAAGAATAAGGTTGAAGGATACATACCAATATTGGTATGCAGTTCCACACTTGTAGTTTTCTATTTGTCTTTTTGTTTTGTTTTTTTTTATATGT
This sequence comes from Picea glauca, assembly GCA_000966675.3. Lineage (NCBI taxonomy): Eukaryota > Viridiplantae > Streptophyta > Pinopsida > Pinales > Pinaceae > Picea > Picea glauca. The sequence continues at coordinate 108,363 of JZKD02S0920001.1, read as the reverse complement.
CCACGTTCGACAAAATCACCTTCACTCTTAGAAAATGGTTATACATATCTTTCAATGGCCAAAGTAGTGTTATATATATAGGTTTTATATTTCTATACAATACATATCAATCTAAAACACATTGTCTTTCTTGGAAGGTTATAGCTTTATTTCCCTTGAATCAATTATTTATATTAGCATTATTTTTATTTTTGGAGTTTGGAAGGATTCTCCTATTATTTTTTCCTTATTTCAAAATGTTGTGTTTTTTTCAAGTTGTTTCAAGACACAAATTTTGGTTATAAACATATATAAACTATATACCAAGGTCACATTATTGCATAGACATGCAATGTCTTAAAAATATCTCTCGACTTGTTTGCTTTTTAAATCTAGAACATTTGGAACAATGACATAGGCCAAAGAAAATATATCCTACTAATTCCTTTAAAATAAATTGTTTTCTTATTAACCATATTCTCTACACACCATCAACTAGAATATTTTTTATTGTTTTGAGTGATTGATACTCTTATTTAAAAAAAATTGAAGTTGAAATGAATACCTTTGAAGTATAATAAGATGCTTTGCGATAAAATCATACTTCATGTTTAATAAAACTTTAGAATTATAATATAGACTTAAATAATACCTACTTTCCTAACAATTTATCATTGAAACTTTAATTGAGATTAGTTATAAGGTATTTACATCCCAACATTACATTCTATCTTTGATCTCCCCATAATTTGATATTTTCCATCTTCTTAAAACTTTTTTTTTATAAGTGCTAAGTAAAATATAAGAATACTAGTCATATTATTTTATTTTAAATAGGGCTAGGCTAAAACTTATATAAAAAATCATTTTCAATTAGCATACCTCTATATTAGTCAAAGGACATTGAAAACCTGGTTTCCACAAACATGTCTGTGGTTGAAATTTAGTATGTTATTTGTGTTTATATTATAGCACATTATTAAAACATCTTTTTAAAAACATGTTGATATTATAACACATTAGAAAATGTATAGTAGTGTTAATTTAAACAAGTGTTGCATGCTAGCATAGACCTTGCTAGGTTGGAATGGGAATAAATGCACTGCTATGGCAGGACTGGGAAGAGACACATGGAAAGAAACTTGTAGTATGGGTGGTATCCATGCAGAGGATTACTTGTGGCAATGTGTCCTAGGGTGTGTATAGTTCAAACATGGGACTTAGAAATTTTTTGTCTCAATGACTTGAAATAAAGTTTCCTAGAAAAAAGGACCAGGAATGACACACATTAAACATTCAAATATAATAAACACAATTTCCTGACATCCAACATAGTTGAAGAAAAACAATTTAGCATTCTGAAAGAAAACCACAAAAATTGTTCCCGAATTAGTTTTCTTAGAAATTTATCAAAAATTAATAATGTTTGTTACATATTTCTGGAATCTGTTCCATATTTCTGGAAATTTAAATGTGTTTCTCATATAGACTGGGATTGGGGCTTCGACAGACCATAAAATAAATGAGTACAAGAAATAGGATTGTAGAAAGAAGAAGTGTGCGATGGTAGAGTGGAAGACCTGAAAAGAAGAAATTGGAAGTTATGAGTCTTTCGTTAGAGATTTATATTTAAAGAGGTAGAATAAATGGATAGATAAAGAAAGAAAGATGTGATCAGTATAGACTTACTATGGAGATGATATGTTTTTTTTTCTCTCGTTGATGACCACTGGAATCATGCCAACCGGTTGTTGCCCTTCGTCGGTGAGCTTGTCCATTCTCCTTTGGATCCATTCTTCAATGTAGCTTCTCATGGGGGTCACGTTGATTTCATCGCAGATTTCTATGTCAAAAAGATCGTTTTATAATTTTTTTAGATACATAGAAATATTATGCAGAGCCTGTTCAATTTCTTCATTGTGTGTCGAATAGTCCACTAGCCATTTCTCGACGTCATATTCACCATATTCAAGTATGTCGTAAAACTTTTTGAAATACAACCCCTTTAAAATATCAAGTTGTTCATCGAAGTATTTCTTGGTTAAGGACAAGTATTTGAGGATTAATTTTGGGTCTTGAACCTTGTTGGTACTTTTGGTTAAGTCTATTTGGGCCAGTTTTCTAAATAATTCTTCTTTCTCTGATTTGGCTTGTTCACATGATTCGACAATGAGTTGCAGGTTCTTAACTTTCTCTTTCCAACATGATTTTAATTTTTTGGCCTGCTTTGGGGAGGGGAGATCCTCTTGTCTTATTTTCAGATCAGATATGTTGATGGCATGGTTGGAAAAAGGGATCACCGTCTGCTCATAGAAACATTATTCATTTTTTAAATTCGTCTGCAAATTTTCCTGCAAATCATTTTCCCTCTTTCGAAAGGAATCTATATTTTGTGTTGTTTCTCAGGCTTCAGTAATTAGCTACATTATTTTCTTGATGTTCTTCTCTACATAGGCTCTACAGGATGTGAGAAGGCTGGAGGATCCCTTTAAATTGGTTGCAGAGGTACCAAGCATGGTTTTTGCTAAAGGACTGGATTCAATGAAAGCTTCCTCCAATTCCTTGATTCAACCATTCAGTTTGGCATTCTTCGCTTCAATTCCTCCAATGGCATCATCAAGAGAATCAGCGGTTGCATGGTGAAATCAAGAGATTTTGGATGACTGCATTTTCCTAAATTTAATCTTTGAACAATATTTTTCTTTCTTATTTGTTACATCTCTCTCTTCAATAATTAAATTTTTAGATTGGTTGTCAAAAACAACACTCTGGAATACGAAGGATTCATCTTCGTCAAAAATGTCGGTCTCAGTTATTTCCATTGTGGAACTATTGTGCATCGCGTCTACGGGAGGATCAACTTTGTGCAACAGGGAATCCACAAAATTTTCAAGTTGCATCTCCTCACTTTCAATTTCAGGTTCTTTTGCTTGCCCTACAATGTTTTTTCTCTTCTTTGTCAGGGGAATCTTGTGAGAACTATCAATTTTTCCATGAGGAGGGTTCTTATCTCCTCCTCCGTTTGAATATTTCTTGGTTTATTTCTTACTAGGGTGGGCCATTGAAGCGATGCTACGTGATGTCATGCTCTTGGGACTGTTGGTTGGGGACTCGACACTCTTCTCACCAGATCCTTTTCCTCATGGTCTGTTCAATTCAATTGCACTTTGCAATGTCTCTATGTCACAATTGTTAGAGGCAAGAGTGTTGTCGTCACTGTCATTGTCTTCGGTCAGAAGTCTATGGATAAAAGATCTTCTAAAGCCAAATGATAGTAAATGTTCTCAAAAAATCCCTTTAGGGTCGAACCCTTTTATCCTTTCAGCATATTTTAGGTTCAATTTCTTGAAATGACCTAGGAATTCTTCAATATTGTTGATGTTTTTGAATAAGAAGTCCCTGAATTTCTAGGGCAGAGGAATGAATTGTTTATTTGTCTTGCCATGGAAAAAATGCAACTAGTTGTTGTATTTCCTTTTTATTTCTGTAACAAACATCTTGTTTGTGATGTGACATGGAAGGAAAGTAGGATTTTCCTTGGAGCCAAACATCATTATTACACTGTAATTTTCCTTTCATTCAAGTGTATCCTTCCTATCCAAAAACTTGGTTGCCTGGCCAGACATCCGGGGAGCATCCTTTCCTAAAAATAAATATTTTAAAAATGAGATGAAGTCATTAAAAACCTCATAAAAACAATGGGAGGCCTTGTTCCTCCACAAGGCTTGGGACCAAAATGTTACTGGGTCGAATTCATAGTTTATTTTCTTGGACAAAGACAGTTTTGGAAACAGACAACAATGCACTATTACAAAAATCAAGTAGGATGACATACAAAATTTATTCTCTTCTTTGAATCGTGACAATTGGGAACATATTTCAATGTAAATTAGCTTCCCCAAATAAAAAATGAATTGTTTCTTGATTGTGAAGTACAAAATGTAAATAACTATACAAAAAATGCTTTTCGTGGATTCATGTCTTGTTATTATTGTAAACAACCAAGCAATTTCCCAGGATGGATTTCTAAAGGAACTGACCTGCAAATTTGTGATATCTTCAGGAAATGTTGTTGGGTCTTCGAGGAACTCGAGTAAGAGGTCCAACCCGTTATCATGTTTTTCTAGGAACTACTTGCAGTCTTGTCCTGTGAAGGTTAATGTTGGCTCTGACAATCTTAACATGTTGCAGAAGACCTGAGGTGATGAATAAATAGGAGAATGGTCATGCAGTGGAATAATTATTTGGCTTGAAATATATTTTTTGGTGCACCAAGAGACCGCCTCCTTATAGTCAAAAACATCAGGGACACAACCTGTATGAGTGATTCCATAGGTCCAAATCACTTCATTATGGGCGGAACGTGATGAATAGTAAGAGTATGCCCTGGACCACTGGAAGTTCTAGTCCTCATGTCCAAAGATATTCATTGTATCTCCACAGAACTGTTGTCGAGTTGCTACCATAAGTTTACAAGAAAGTTGGTTTTCTCTAGACGATGTTTGAAATGAAGAGCTGGAAGGGATATTATAACCCTGTGCAAATCTTGTTCCGATGTGTTCCAATGTGTGTTAATGGGAGTTCTCCTCGAGCCTTTCTCTCATTAATGACAATTTCGACGATTGTTGCATGATGCATTGTTAGCATTAAAGACTAGTAGTTTCATACCTAGAAGTGTGAACATGGCGGGTATGACAATGAGCAATTAAGGATTAAATATTTCATGAACGGGCCAATATCATGACCCATGTTTGAGATGAACAATCGAAAGGGATAATATAACTCTTCGCAGATCTTGGTTTAATGTGTATTAATGGGATATCTCCTCGAGCGTTTCACTCATTAATGATAATGTTGACGGTTCATGCATGGTGAGTTGTTAGCATGAAAGGTTACTAGTTGAATATTAAGAAATAAGTACGAAGGTCACAGGGATGGGATTCAAAATAGGGTTACAAGGTACAAATGTTAGAGGTGAGAGCCTGCGGGTCAAAGTGTATGTCTCAAAACTTTTTGAGTGCAAAACGCATAACACGGAAGAGGGCATGATGGGACATTCCATAGGGAAATTTGTATATAGGGAAACTCCAGGTACTGTTTGCAGGACATAGAGAAATGGAAGTGAAATCATAAGCCCACCTATCCAAAAACACACAATCGAAAAAGTGGCTCAAGTATGGAATAGGGAAACGGCTGGGCGGACTCATTTTTGCTAATATATTGAAACTTGTAATATATATCCCATTACGTGGAAAGATATTTTATGCACGTCTCTAGGCAAGTTCTGTGGCAATAGTCAATGCGATTGTCTCGTCGAGCCTTTTTATTTTTAATGACAATCTGTATGGTTGTTGCATGATGAACTTTCAGCATTAAATCTTAGTCTTTGCATACTTTGAAAGAAGTGAGAAGGTGGCGAGCACAATAAATAGTGACCACGAATTGGAGATTTTGTGAACCCACCAACACGAGGATCCACAAAAGAGATTCCATGAAATGGGAAAGTATGGAAAGCGATCAAACGGGCATTATAATTAGGGTGAAAATGGTTCCCCAGGAGACATGACTTCTCGAGGGTCAAATTGTATGTCTCGGAACTTGAGTGAAAAATGTGTATCATGGAAGAGGAGATGATATGGGAGTCTGGCAATCAATTTGTATATGGAAGAAGTGTAGGAGATATCCTCGAGCCATTCGCTCATTAATGACATGTTTAAGGTTCATTCATGACAAAGTGTTAGCATTAAATATTGCCAATTGCATATCCATAAATAATTAGGAAGGTGGCAGGGACAGGGAACAACAATTAAGGAATGGCTAATTATCAAAAGTGGTTGGTGGCGCTTCAAAATAGGGTTACGAGATACAACCTGTAGAGGTGAGGGATCGAGGGTCAAATTGTATCTATCAGTAGTGTTGACCGCAGAATGCATAACACAGAAGAGGGAATGATGGTGCATTCTTGTGGAAAAATTTCATATCATAGAACTCTAGGTATTGTTTGCTAGTCGCAGAACATTGGAAGCACAGTCCTGAGCCTGCCAGTCTGGGAACCCGTAATCGAAAAAGTGTCTAAGTATGGAACAAGGAAATGGTAGGCTGTACTTGATACATAATAAATGTACCATGTCATGGACATATAGCCAACTTGAGGATGTGACTTCCTGAGGGTCAAATTGTATGTCTTGGAACTTGAGTGCAATATGTGTACCATGGAAGAGGGGAGTCCGATGCTCAATTTGTATATGGAAGAAGTGTGGAAGATCTCCTCGAGCCTTTCACTCATTAATGAAATGTTTAAGGTTCATGAATGAGAAAGTGTTAGCATTAAATATTTCCAATTGCATATCCAGAAATAAGTAAGAAGGTGGCAGGGACAGGAAACAACAATTAAGGAATGGCTAATTATCGAAAGTGATTGGTGGTGCTTAAAAATAGGGATACAAGATACAACCAACAGAGGTGAGGGCCCAAGGGTCAAATTGTATCTCTCGAGAGTGTTGACCATAGAAAGCGTAACATGGAAGAGGGCATGATGGTGTATTCATGCGGACAAAATGTATATCGCAGAAATTTGGGTACTATTTGCTAGTCGCAGAACATTGGAAACACAGTCTTGAGCCTACTAGTCCGGGAACTCGTAATCGAAAAAGTGTCTAAGTATGGAATAGGGAAACAGTAGGTCGAAATCAATACATAATAATTGTACCACGTCATGGACATATATCCAAATTGTGGCTAAGTATTGAAAGGAACGACGAACTGTCGGGCTCATGACAGGTCATTCTAGCGGATAAATTGTATATCGCGAAACTCGGGGAACTGTTTGCAAGTCGCGGAAGATTCGAAACACAATTTTGAGCCCATCAGTCCGGGAACCCGCAATATAAAAAATGTCTAAGTATGGAATAGGGAAACAATATCCCAGACTTGTTTTCACTAATATATTGAAATTTGTAAAAGCTTTTCCATTACCTGGCAAGATCTTCTCTGCATGTTTCTAGACAAGTTGTGTAGGGATAGTTAGTCCTCGAGGATTTTTCTTATTAATGATGATATTTACGGTTGTTTCACGATTAAGTATTAACATTAAACCTTTGTTGTTGCATATTTGGAAAGAAGTACGAGGATGTCTAGCACAGGAAACAGTGACTAGGAATTGGAGATTTTGTGAATCTGCCAACCCGAGGATCCAAAATAGGGTGAAAAGGTCTCCCCAGAAGACGTGAGGCCCCGACGAACAAATTGTATCACTTAGAACATTTGAATGCATAATGTGTAACATGGAAGAGGGGACAATGTCGGATGTCTGGCAGTCAATTTGTATATCGCAGAGGTCCGAGTGTTAGTTGTAGGTCACAGAACAATGGAAGTTAATTTAGAGGTCGGAATAATTAATGTGCATTGGGAAGGGCACGATTGTGGCAAGGATGGAAGAGAGCCATAAATGATTTGAAATTTTTTATGAATTTGGGTATAGTGAAGCTTGTGAGTTGGAGGAGCCTGGGGTGGAATTGTAGATCAAGGAATTTATTGGGTGCAATATGTATATCACATAACATGTGTAAAAATTTGGCTAAGTATAGAAAGGAATGACGATTGTTCCGAGTACTATAAATGGCGGTTTAATGTGTGTTAATGGGAGATGTCCTAGAGGTTTTTTTACTTGTTAATGCCAATTGTTTCGTACTAGTGTGCTCAATTGTCACTAGTAAGACAATAATTAATGTGAATTAGGAAGGGAACGAAGTTAGTGGGGATGGAAGGCAGTGACAGATGATTTGAAACTTTTTTGAACCCTAGTAGATTGAATCTTACAAGTTTGAGGAGTCCACGGTGGAATTGTATATCACAAAAATTTTGAGTGCAAGATGTATATCATGGAACAAGAAGCAATAGGGTTTGAAAGTGCCATCCCCAAAAACTGCAGCCATAAAATTGGATAAGTATGGAAAGGAACAACGGTTGGGAGAACTCATCATGTGAGGATATAGATGGAGATGAACATTGGTCAGCCCACCAACCCGGGAACCCACGATCATAGAAAGGAGACTAAGTATATAACTAGAAATAGATAATAGAAGGGAAGAAGAAAAGGGAAAAAGGGATAAGTATCTCATAGAATAACATCAATTGTTTGTTTATTAATGGCAATCTTTTCGAACCCCTGGTGATTTCTCACTAGTAAAAGCATAAATTGCAGATCATAGAAGTTTTTTGGGGGCAAGATGTATATGACAGAATAGGGGACATAAGTGTTGGATACCGCAAACCCGGGACCCGATGGTCAGATAATTGGCTAAGTATTGAAAGAGACCGTGGTCAATCGTGCTCATGGTGTGAAGATATAAGTAAATATGAGCACCTTCCAATCAGCGAATCCAGGAATCCGTCATCATAGAAATGCGATTAAATATAGAACCACAAGAGGATAATAGAGGGGAAGAAAACAAGGAAAATTTAAAGAGAAAGTGTTTATATTTATTCCAATAGTATTCATATTAATATATATTAATAGATTATTTCTGGTCCAAACATAAAGCATCTTCCAATTTGTAGGATTGTGTTTGGTTCACAAATTTCGTTGAAACCCATAAACAATAGAAAGAAATAGTATATATATATATATATACACATTTGACGTAACATTTTTTATATGTACATATATTATCAAATAGAAGAAGTTGTAATACATGAAAAATATTGAACAGGAACATGACGTCAACACTTGAGTTTCTTTATTGAAATAGAGTCATTAATTCATTCTGTGTACTGGACCCTAAAGAATGAAAGCAGGATGGATCCTCCCATTTCTTTCTTAAGTATAGGGCGGGTGCCACATAAGTATGGCTTATCACAAAATATTCTTCCATGTAAAATGTAAGAAGCGAACATAGTAGCCTTTATTTAAATTGAAGTGTTGGGCAGCAGAAAGAAAAGCTTGTCGTCCATGTTTAACTGCACACAAAAAAAAATTACAAAAAAAAATAAAAAACTATACCAAAGATTGGAAAACACCATACAAAAACCTCAAATATTCTATATTCAGATAAAATGGGTTACAAAATATAGTTGAGATTATTTCCCAAAATAGTTGTCTTGAAAAAGTTTAGCAGATATTCTATGAAATTTAAATGCATTTTCCATAATGATTGTGATTGGGGTTGTCGCCGAAAATAAAAAGAAAATATGTACAATAATGAAGCATGTAGAAAATATTTTATAGATTTCAATTTCATCATCAAATGCTTGCTTGGTAAAAAAAATGAGTTGAATATCAATTTCGGGTCTTGGACTTCATTGGTGCTGCCAGCTAGATCTATCCCATATTTTTTAATATCTTGTCTCTTCTAGATATGGCCTACCTGCATTAGTTGGTTATTCAACATTCCATACTTTTTTAAGTGTTAATTTCCCTCTATCGTCGAAAAATTGGGGTTTAAGGTGCCTTCCTTGTAATGTTCCTGGTCATCGACATCTGAGACAACTTAGAGATGCTATTCAAACCCAATTCAAATACAAGGGAGTGGTTTTATGTGATGTCATATTTGGGGGAAAAAAATCATGTTAGCCAACAAAAGATGAGAAAAAAAAATTCAAGTATGTTGTGACTACTATTCTCCCTGTATTCGATCATTTGTTTGGTTGAAAGGCCTTCCTGAAGATTTGTATGTTGAATTTCTTTATTTTATTGATGTAAATTGGAAGGGAGGTCCAAGTCAACTACAAAATGCTCCTCTGTTTAAGTACGTGGCTTCTTCCAACAAAACAGATCTGGAAAGTGTATCAAATGTTGGAGATCACATCAGAATATATCTTTCGTCATAGGGGTGGAAGACATCGCAACCCACAAAATGGTTTGGAATATTCGGAAGTGATGCCAAATATTACTCCATGCTCGAATACACTCAGAAGGAAATTATAAAATTGGATCATCATGAACATGAGAAACTGTATGTGTGTTTGAATCAACATTCTAAAATTATAGAACGCTTTATGCCAAAGTTGTAACAGAATTGACAGATAGCTAGTTTCTATGTCAAAGATTGTTGAGCGACCTCTAGATGTAGTAACAGAATGGACATACAATAAAATTTCAATCACTAATAATACTAATGTGAAGTGTAAGAAGTCGTGATCCCAGGATCCAGGTAGTTTCACCTTCAGGCATCCACACTAGTGGTGACTCCATGCTCTAGATAGTTTCAGCTTCGGACATCGACACTAGTGGTGTCAATGGGAATGGTGCTATTGACTGCAGTGTGGAAATGTGATGAATAAGCAGGGTTCTCATTTTCAAAGAACTTAGACTGCATGATTGTCAGACCTGCAAATAACATTGACTTTAGTGTTTCTTTGTCACAATGACTACAATGTTGCTCTGAGTCCAGAAATATTTGGACGTTGGGTATCTTGTGCAATAATGACCTTGACATTAGGTACATGTTAGACATCTATTATCTGACATTACAGTGTTAATTCAATTTCCATAGTGGACGGAAGCTCGATTTCATTGGCACAAGCAATATTAATTGTGTGATTAATTAACATCCTTGAAGGACATGAATCCCAAACAACGCCTGAAACTTTTCGAACAATCCTGTGTTAAAAAAATACATTGTTCTATATTTTAAGAAATAAGAAATTGTATTTTCTATGTTTAACATTAGGTTGCACACATAAATCATTTAAATTTAACTGAAATTAATATATAGTCAACTCAGATTCCTGGAAGAGATCAAATTCCCTAGAGCTAGAGCTAGTTTATTTCCATCATGTTGGTTTGGATATAAGGATCCACCACCAGGAAAAAGAAAGAAGGTGGAAATAAAAGAATATGTGAAAACGCAAGATGGTTATGGAAGCACTCTATGACCAGGAAGGCACTTAATTCAAGCATTGAGCAATTCCTTTTTTTTCCTTCAAATATCGGATCCACTACAACAAAAGTAATGCATTCTCCTTATTCAAAGCAAGGGAAAAAACATGAAGATTGATATTGGGTGGAAACATCTGTGGAATACACTACTACATTAAGGTATCTTCTAAAGAATTAAATAAAATGATTACATGAAGGAGGTAGTAAAAGGTAATTTTCAGAAGCAAAATCATTACCTGAACAGGACAAACTTCCTGTAGAAGGTGGTAGTATAAAGTAATCTTTAGAAAGTGTTGCAAAGTCCATAATCCAGAATTCCTTCCCACTAAATTTTCCCAGTTACATGTCGATACAGGCATTAGAAACTTTTGAGAGTGTCGTTCCTTGGTTATATACCCACCTTCAAATAGGAGGAGAATATTCATTCAAAGAGGGGCAAGCCCATCGAACCAGATGCAATCATATGCATAGGAATAATGGAACAAATGAGCAGTAAAGATATAAAGTTGAGTGTATGTGGAGTCTATTACTACATCCAGAGGACAGTGAACAAAATTTGATAAAGAATATGACTTTATGTCAAGTCTGTTACCACACCCAGAAGTCTCTCAACAAACTTTGAAATAGAAACTTTTATAGATTTAGGATTGTTGGAGTTAGTTCACACACACCTAGGATTTATTTTTCCTAAGGTTATTCCTTGTTTATTATTCATAATTAGTCATTATCCAGTCTCCTATATTTTAGGGGAGAATATTCCACCTGGAGAATATTCTCTTCCAATTGACACTTCAATTTGACTAGTTGAGTTGAGTTTAGATGTTGCATTGGGATCATCACCATGCAACATTAGGATCATCACCATGTTAATTTGACCTTGCCTTGGTATCATCACCAGAGTGGCGCATTAGCCTTTATTCCCTAAGTTAACTCCTCACTACTATTTGTTCATTCAGTTAATTGAAGACTAGTTGACTAGTTAACTTAACTAGGTGGCAGTTCACTCCCGTAACTGCCTGAGAGACTAGACTAGGTGGAAATTCACTTCCGTAACTACTGGTGTGTGTCCATATCACTCTAGAACACCACTATGGCCCATTGGTTCACCTCAAGTCGAACTCATTGACATATACAAAGTATATCATGTGTAAATTATTCATTATTCACAACGATTAATGAGAATTCTTACATTCTTTCTCTCCTTCTTCTTCCTTGTAACAACCCTAGTTAAATAATTGTTTAAAGTATATTAAGTTTAATTAATTAATTAATTAATTGTCCTGAATTATTAATTGTTTAATGTGTATTAATTAATTAATTAATTAATTAACTCATTAAATATTTGGGTAATGAATATAAGTTTAATAAATTTTAATTTATTAAAAGAAAATTTAAAATATCGAAGGATGGAACCATTGAATGGAGGGATAAGGTGGTTGGCATTGAATGGAGAGATAAGGTGGGTGAGTCTTAATGAAAGGAAGAGGCAGTGAATGGGGATGGAGGTTATGAGGGGGACTTTTGGGGAGAGCATTATTTTCAAATTAGGAGATTTTATTGGGGCATTTGGAAGGGATTTTTTTTTGGAGATTGGAAGACTGTATTATGGGTTTTGGCTGGAGAATATTGTGGAAGGAATGTTACAAGGGGGCACCTGTTGCTGGGAGTTTTGGGCTTGGGGGCCAGGAATCCTTATAGAATCCTGGAGCTAGGGAGCCGGAGAGGCTTTGTTCCTAGCTGGCTGGGAGGAAAAGGTTCAGTTTTGGGTAGTTCCAAGCAGAATGCAACAAAAGGAAAGCAAAGGACATACTCCTCCTTCAAGAGGTATTTTTCCAGTATAATTTTGTTAAGGATTAAATTTATGATATGAATTTATGTATGAAAATGTGTAATATGTTGTGTAGTCTGTTTATGATTATTTATGACTATTATGGACTGTAAAATTTTAAAAATTACTGTTTAAACTGATTAATTTGCATTTATTTATCTAAATTTATGTTTTATAAGGCTCTGTTGGAAGAGACCTTACACATGGTATCAGATCCCTGGTTTAAAATCTGGATCTAAGGGCCTACCTACCCACCCAGAAATTTAAACAAACCCCACCGAGAAATTTAAACAAACCCCACCCAAAAATTTAAACAACTTTTATTTAGTTATATTGAAACCCTAAATAAATTGTTCAGGGTAGATATATATAGAAATCAGCCCTGAAAACCTACAACCTAAAAACCTTGAGAGAAGGGCCCTGAAACCCTTTAATCAAATATAAATCTGGGCCCGAGGGCCAAGCTCAGACTTAAAGCTCCAGCTCTAGCTCCACCTAACCTGCAAGCCAAGCACACAATTATTTTTATTTATATATACAGATCTATATAAATATATATAAATAATATACCCTTGGAAAATGAAAATAGTATAATATTATGCATATTGAAACAAGTGTTAAATGAATTTTAACATTTGTTTCAAATTAAACAAACAAATAATAAAACAATATATATATATATATATATATATATATATATATATATATATATATATATATATATATATATATATATTAGATCAAATCTCTGAAAAACACCAAGAAGACATGCATGGCTGAACCATGAATGACTACACCTACCATTCCCATGGTCATGAGATAATAGTCATATTTGTCAGCAAAAGAAAAGAGCTTGTAGAATGGAACATCGAGCTCATTTTTTTTTTCTTTTCTAGCCCTGAATAATACTACCATTCATCTCCTTGTAGCTACTCTTTTTCACATTTGTTGTGCTACCAGCTACATCCACAGAACCCAACTTGCATTCAATCTCCAAGTCAAGCATTCAATCCAAATATTAATCCATTCACCTAACACAACACACAACAAACAACACAAGAAAATCCCAACATTCAAGACCAAGTTCCAGGTCGCAAGGAAGTATAGTGTGCTCAACACGTCTAGAGGGAGGAGACTATTTCCAATGCTCAAGTCAAGCGCAAGTCACAAGGGAGGAGCCCACAATGTGCATTATTTGATCAACGTGTATGGAGTGATGTAGAGAAACAAACTTTGATTCTCCCCTTTTGAATGAGCCTGCGATGAGTTGAACCTGTGACATATTGCGCAACATTTCTACAATGCTACTGCTTAAGTCAGAGGACCAACCACTTCTAAATTTTTGTGGTATCAAGTTATCAATGCCATGGGACAGAGATAACTTGGAATGCTAATTAGGATCCCACGAATCACCATAAGGGTGCACTGCGTGTAATAAAAAATAAATAATACAAGAAAATGTTGTTGGGTCCGAGGCTCATTCTCCAACCATCGACCATGCACTCTGCAAGCCAAGACAAATCATAACATATCACAAGGTAGTAACTGAGAGACCAAGCACCAAGCTGAATGGAAGAGCCCACAAAGGAAAATTCCAAGTTCTCAATGTGTTCAAAAAAAAATAATACAAAGAATAGAGGGTCCAAGGCCCGATCTACAGGTTTCATTACAAGTTCCAAAGTCCATGAGCATAGCACCAAATACAAACCAAGCCAAAGAACTAAGAGTCAAACCAAGTAGAATCCATGAAGGGCCCATTCTGAAGAATAATCTATGCACAATGTGACACACAGAACCCAAATCGTTGTCTACCCACTATAATTGTCGCATTGTGAAACAACCATAAAAAAAAAAAATCATTAAAACATACGTATAAAGCCCGCGGGCCTAGCTCCGAGCTTGTTCAGCATGGAACATTATACAAACATAAGTCAAGCAACAACATACAAACCAACGCTTGAGCGCTAAGAAACTAAGAAACAAACCACGAGGAAGAGAAGCCCACGGGGAAAGAGTATTGTGCACAACGCATCCATACCCAAACCCACCAAGCGCACACAACCACCAAGAAGATCCCACAAGGGCACGACTGTGCCATACATTATTGTGTCTGATAGAAAGAAAAAAAAAAATTATATATATATATATATATATATAGTGGAGGTGAGGGCAACCGACCCCCTGACCTCCCACCAACACTAGTGACCCCGCATAATGCGTCATAACAATGTGCCACACATTATTGTGCCTGAAAAAAATAAAAACCTAACGAACCAACTGACAATGCATACCAAGTCATGAGACATCCCAAAAAAGGCACATGCCTTAACCACTCAGCCAGACAACAAGCACTGAGACCAAGGAGCAAGCAAACAACAAAAAAAAGGGAACTCGCAGACTAATATAGGGAAAAAACAACATCACGCAATGGAGCCTGGTGCAGAACGCATCAAAGACCAGCAGCCAAGACCACATGCCAATCCACAAAGGAGGAGCTCATGGGGGCTTGCACACTACACATTTCCCACGGGAAGGAGCCCGTGACAGTGCGCGGCCAAACCCACACAGCTTACGCCTTCCCTCTGTTGTGCAGAAAAAAAAAAGAGAGAGAGAGAACGAGAATGAAAGAGACCCTTCCCAGAGTGCGTAGAGAAAGAGTGCATGATTAGGGTTAGGGGGGGGTGCGTGTAGGGTTTTAGGAGTTGAGAGGTAAATAGGGCACGTGGGCCTCATGCGAGGACCCACGATGCCCTATAAAAATAAAAAATAAAAAATAAAAATATCAATTTATTTAAAAAAAAATTGTGTTTCTTTGTTTTATTTTATTTATTTTTATTATTATTATTCATTTTTAAATTAAAATTTTTTAATTAGTTTTGAATTTAAATTTGTTAAGAGTAAAATTTAAAATTTAAAATTAGTTTTAAATTTTAGAGTTTAATTTAAAAAAAAAAATTAAAAATGATGAAAGTGGATGTCATGACCACTGGCCGAGAAACAATATGGTATGAATCTTGTATGTGAAATTATATTGGTTTGGATATATTGCTATGATATGTGGACCAGTGCAGGATTTCAGGAGGTGAACTGCCCAAAAATAAATAAACGATGACAAAACTCCCAACAACACGGTGCCACTGTATATTCCATTGTAGGGTGTGGACCCTAGTCTTATTAGGAGGGGTGGAGGCATTTCCCACCATGTATCCTCTGAAACCTAGAGTCATGGGAGGACGGTGTTAGCTCACGCTCCCCTAGACATGTGATGATGACTGTCAGTTGCCTGCTAGGGAAGCTTGGTCAAGATAGTGACACTTCCACTTACGGGTTCTATTTGGAGTTAGGTCAATATAGTTGACGCTCCAAGATAGTCCAGCAGAGGAAGGATAGGAATGGAAGATGGAAGTAAGTTAGGGAGGAAGGATGAGTAGAAATATTTGAGAGTGTGTGTATATTTTTCTTATGGTGGAATTTATTGTTTTTCCTTTTGAAAAGAAAAAGTGTATATATGAATATTCATAATTACTTAACTAAACTACAATTGTCTAAATAACTTTGTCGAGCTAGATGATTGTAACTGAAGGATTTCGCAAACATTTTTTTGGGTTATTGTCTTTTATAAAATGAATAGTCTTGTTGAATGGATTGGATGCATACAGAAATTACTATAGAGATGATAGTTATTGTTATTAGTACATGCACGAGACTTGTATGTA
>JZKD02S0920001.1:77817-91911 GCA_000966675.3 Picea glauca | reverse complement strand
ATTACTATAGAGATGATAGTTATTGTTATTAGTACATGCACGAGACTTGTATGTACTAGCTACACATGCATTTCTTGCACATGTACACTAGTATGTATGAGTTTTCTTGGCTTACCTACTGATAATGTTGGTTATTGGATATGAATGTGTGAACCCTGTGTCTTTCCCTTGTATCTTAAAATACTTTAACTTCGGGACAAAGTTTCCTGAAGGGTGGGTGTATGTAACAACCCTAGTTAAATAATTAATTGTCATAGTTAAATAATTGTTTAAATTATATTAAGTTTAATTAATTAATTAATTGTCTTGAATTATTAATTGTTTAATGTATATTAATTAATTAATTAATTAATTAACTCATTAAATATTTGGGTAATGAATTTAAGTTTAATAAATTTTAATTTATTAAAAGAAAACTTAACAATTCGAAGGATGGAACCATTGAATGGAGGGAAAAGGTGGTTAGCATTGAATGGAGAGATAAGGTGGGTGAGTCTTAATGAAAGGAAGAGGCGGTGAATGGGGAAGGAGGTTATGAGAGGGGAAAACACTCAGGAGCGGGGGACTTTTGGGGAGAGCATTATTTTCAGATTAGGAAACTGTATTGGGGCATTTGGAAGGGATTTTTTTTTGGATATTGGAAGATTGTATTATGGGTTTTGACTAGAGAAGCTTGTGGAAGGACTGTTACTTGGGCACACCTATTGCTGGGAGTTTTGGGCTCAGGGGCCAGGAATCCTTATGGAATCCTGGAGCTAGGGAGCCGGAGAGGCTCTGTTCCTAG
Source organism: Picea glauca (assembly GCA_000966675.3). Classification (NCBI taxonomy): domain Eukaryota; kingdom Viridiplantae; phylum Streptophyta; class Pinopsida; order Pinales; family Pinaceae; genus Picea; species Picea glauca. The sequence goes on along the minus strand of JZKD02S0920001.1, from coordinate 91,127 downwards.
TTGGCTAGGAGGAAAAGGTTTAGTTTTGGGCAATTCCAAGTAGTCTGCAACAACAGGAAAGAAAAGGACATACTCCTCCTTCAAGAGGTATTTTTCCAATATTAATTTTGTTAAGGATGAAAGTTATGATATGAATTTATGTATGAAAATGTGTAATATGTTGTGTAGTCTATTTATGATTATTTATGACTATTATGGACTGTAAAATTTTAGAAAATACTGTTTAAATTGATTAATTTGCATTTCTTTATCTAAATTTATGTTTTATAAGGCTCTGTTGGAAGAGACCTTACATTCCTTATCCAATTCTCTTTTCAAATGTGTGTATTATTGTTTATCTAGATATATTATGTGAAGGTTCAACACATTTACATTGTATCAGAGCCGACTGACTGCTAAGAAAAATCTAGATCTAGTCTGTGCAGTTTCAACACATTTACATAAAAAAAATTGCAGGTACAAAAGATTGAAGACAATGGAAATATGGAATTCCAAAAAGAATTCATTCTTACACCTTACAACTATTTTTCATGGAAGGATAAAATAGCCATACATATCCGATCTAGAGGGTTGTACAATTTAACCATGAATACAAATACAAATCTAACATCAGCCATAGAAAAATCCAAGTACTTAAATCGCATGGATGAGGCACTCAGAACAATTTGTAGTCTTATTTCTCCCAATATCCTTTTTCACATATCTTCCTATAAGACTCCCAATGAAGTCTGGAAAACCTTGGAAGGGATCTTTGGAAAAAAGGATGAGATGAGGAGATACATGTTGGAGGTGGAGCTGCTCACATTGGATCCAAAAATCTTCGACAATATCCAAGATTTCTTTACAAAATTCAAGGATTTACTGTCGCAACTCAAAGCTTGCGGGGTTGATAAATAGACAGAGGAGAAACAAATGGTTCTCACCATTCTCTCCAATATTGGTCCTGAATTCTCTATATTCATATCCGCATTCCATACTGTCAGATTCGCTTCTGGAGCCACTTGGAAGATGCCTTCTCTTGAGGACTTTATCGAATCCATGACACAAGAGCAAACCAAGCTCATCAACATGAGCACAATCAAAGGCCCAAGGGTGCATGTACTCATTGTGCATGATGGCAGCCACAAATATCATAAATCTAAATATAAAGATAAACAGAAATATCATGCACATACTAAGAAGGAAGGGTACACAAAACCCTTCACCGATGCTTCTGGATCCAAAGGAGAAAAGGGAAGAAAAGGAGATAAATGCACATACTGTCACAAAGGATTTCATTCAGAATCTGCATGCATGCAAAAAAAAATAGATCTGATGTCTCATATAATTCAGAAAAACAACCTTGGAGATCACATCCCTGAGGGTGCAAAGAAGAAGAAGCCAGAAGATATGAATTCCAAGAAAGGAAATTCTAGCCATGCCTTGATTGCCATCAACTCCTCTCCCGATGCTTGGATCGTTGATTCAGGAGAATCACATCACATGGTTGACTCAAAAGCAGTATATGATTCTTTCTATGCATGCAAATTTCCTCCTATTATGATGGGGGACAACTCTTCTATCGAATTCACCGACAAAGGAAGGATTGAACTCACCAACGGAAGATTTGAGAATATGTTTCATATTCCCAAGATTTATGTCAACCTTCTCTCTGTGTATTAGATGACGAATTCTGGCACTGGAAATAAATTCATCTTCACACCAAATTTCGTGGACATTTATGACATGCAACCCAACTCTAGGGTTGCAACCGGTGAGGTAAATCATCGGTCTAGATTGTATACATTTTATGAATTCATTGAACCTGATTCTGCTTTACTTCTTACTCATGTTGATGAAAGTAGTAGGATATCACACGAAAGGTTTGGACATTTGAATTTAAGATACATGCAACATCTTAGCAATCATAGATTAGTTTATGGTTTACCAGACATCCATTTCTCCAAGTGAGTATGTGAGGGATGTGTTCTTGGAAAACACCCTTAAGAGAAATTCGACAAGGGAAAGTCTCAGCGAGCTTCCGCACCTTTAGATCTGATCTATAGTGACCTCATGGGTCCTTTTACGCATCCATCAATCAGCAAAGTGAGGTTTGTTCTCATTTTTGTTGATGATTTCTCATGTTTTACATGGATCTACTTTCTCAGGAAAAAATTAGAGGTATTTCAACACCTCAAATATTTCAAATCTTTGGTTGAGACACATTCCGGAAAGAAGATCAAATTCCTCTGAACTGATAACATGGGAGAGTATGTAAATCATGAGATCCATAATATTTTCCATGAGGCAGGGTTTCAGTTGGAGCATACAGTTCCCTACACTTTGCAGCAAAACAGAGTTGTTGAGCGGAAAAACATATCTCTAAAGGAGATGGAATCTTGCATGTTGCATGCAAAGTCACTACCATGGAGATTATGGGCTGAAGCACTTAACTATGGAACATGCATCCAAAACAAATATCCCTATAGACATGTCAAGGATAAGAACCCATACGAGGCTTGGAGCGGCCTCAAACCGGAAGTGACCCACTTTCACATTTCGGTTCTCGTGCATGGGCCCGGATTCCCTCTGAAAAGAGGAAGGCACTTGATCCACAAAGTACTAAGTGATTTTTTGTTGGATACCATGACAGTGTGAAGGGATACCGACTTATTCATCTTTCCTCGGACTAGCTCATCATTGATTGTAGTGTCAAATTCGATGAAAGTGTCTTGCGTGTACCTCAGCAGCCGCATGCAGACACCTTCACTCTTCCACCTGTCCAAGATGATGAGCATGCACATGTCGACTCTTATTTAGACAAGAGTTATGATTAAAAGGACTCAGAGGATTTAGATTTAGATTCAAAGTGAGTACAGTTATATGTAGAGTCAGAGCATCCATATGTAGTTGCAGAGCCAAAGAAGAGGCCTAAGTGGGCACATACTACTCTTCAGGATGCAGGGGATCTTGTAGGTGATCCAACCGATACTAGGAGGACTCAATCTGATTTCAGGGAGCCTCCTGTTGCACTCACCGCCAATGAACAATTTCCTTCCAGGCATCTTTTCTTGGTTTAGTCTTCATATCCACAGTCTTATGGCGAGGCTACTGGAAATCCCTTTTGGGAATATGCCATGCAGGAGGAGTACAACTCCCTCCTCGAGAACTAGACTTGGGATCTGGTTCCCCTTCCTTCTGGGAGGAAACTTGTCAGATGTAGATGGGTCTACAGGACCAAGAGTGCAACGGATGGACAGATCAACATATACAAAGCCATGCCTATCACCAAAGGCTTTCAGCAGTTTCATGGTATTGACTATGATGAGACCTTCGCTCCGGTAGTGAAGATGGATTCCATTCGATTGTACCTTTCCATTACATCAGCCAAGGGATGGGAATTCCATCATATGGACGTGAAGAATGCATTTCTTCACAGTGATCTCTCTAAGGAGATCTACATGGAGAAACCCTAGGTATTTATTCAGGACTCATCTTTGGTCTGTCGACTGAAGAAGTCACTTTATGGCCTCAAACAGGCTGAGGGCATGGTATGCCAATATGGACTCCTACCTGTTGTCACAAAACTTTGTACATTGTAAATCATACCCGAATGTATACATGCTCAGGACATTTGATTCACTTCTACTTTTAGTTATGTATGTCGATGATTTGTTGATCACCCGTTGCTTGACTTCAACGATTGTTGTAGTCAAGAGGATTCTTCATGACAGGTTTTTGATTATGGACATGGGTCTGCTACACTTCTTCCTTGGACTTGAGATCAGTCAGGATGCATCAAGCATTAAAATATCTCAAGCCAAGTATGCACGATATCTCCTTGAGAGATTTCACATGACATAATGCAAGTCTGCTCCGACTCCTTTCCTATCAAGAGTCAAACTTGAGGATGGCGGGGAGACTCCACTAGTTTATAGCACACTGTATAGACATCTAGTGGGGAGCTTGTTGTATTTCACACACTCCAGACCAGACCTCTCATATGTAGTTGGCACAGTTTCTAGGTTCATGAAGGAGCCACATGAGCTACATTCGAAAGTTGCAAAGTGTATCCTTCGATACGTATAGGGAACCATCACCTTTAAGATTCATTATGTAGCAGACTCTACATTAGATATCATTGGGTTTACTAATTCTGAATGAGTTGGCGATAACATTGATTGCAATTCCACATTTGGTCACTCACTCTGTCTTGGTTCTGGGCCTATCTGTTGGTCAAGAAAGAAGCAAGCTACCATTTCTCTATCTTCAGTCGAGGTAGAGTACAGAGGGGTAGTTAACATAACTATTCAGGCTATGTGGCTACAACATTTTCTCACTGAGTTGGGCATTTAGTTTCATCGGTGCATCGTCTTCTGGTGTGACAACCAAAGCACTCTGAAGTTATGCAGAGATCCATTTCATAGGTAGCGGACGAATCACATCAAGATACACATGCACTACATCTGAATTATTACATGAGGGGATCATCAACTTACTATTATGTCCTTCATTAGAACAAACGACAGACATTTTCACCAAGACCTACACTGAGAAAAAATTCCATTCTCTGTGAGGTCGTCGGGACCCAATCTTTATTTTCACCATAGTGATGTTCAGGGGGGGTGTTGGAGTTACTTCACACACACCTAGGATTTATTTTTCCGAAGGTTACTCCTTGTTTATTATTCATAATTAGTCATTATCTAGTCTCCTATATTTTATGGGAGAATATTCCACCTGGACAATATTCTCTTTCAATTGACACTTCAGTTTGACTAGTTGAGTTGAGTTTAGATGTTGTATTGGGATCATCACCATGCAACATTGGGATCATCACCATGATAATTCGACCTTGCCTTGGTATCATCACTAGAGTGTCACATTAGCCTTGATTCCATGAGTTAACTCCTCAGTACTCTCTGTTCAGTCAACTAACTGAAGACTAGTTGACTAGTTAACTCAATTAGGTGACAGTTGACTCGCGTAACTACCTGAGAGACTAGAATAGGTGGAAGTTCACTCTCGTAACTGTTGGTGTGTGTCCAGATCACTCTAGACCACCATTATGGCAAATTGGTTCACCTCAAGTCGAACTCATTGAGATATACAGAGTATATCATGTGTAAATTATTCATTATTCACAACGGTTAATGAGAATTCTTCCATTCTTTCTCTCCTTCTTCTTCCTTCTCCAATTCTCTCTACAAATGTGTGTATTATTGTTTATCTAGATCTATTATGTGCAGGTTCAACACATTTACAAGGATGTTGATTCAACCACCCATATAGTTTCTCACATTTACGACGATCCAAATTTATAATTTCCATCTGAGTATATTCGCGAATGGAGTAATATTTGGCGTCATTTTCAAATATTCTAGACCATTTTTCAAACCATGATATGTGCAAATCCTCTGACGAAAGATAAATTCTTGTGTGGTCTACAAAATTTGATACACTTGCCAAATCTATGTTGTTGGAAGAATCTATATACTTCAACGAAGGATCATTTTGCAGGTGACCTGAAAGTCCCTTCCAATTCCCAGCAACAAAAGAAATAAGTTCAACACACAAATCTTCAGGTAGGCCTTTCAACCAACCAAAGCATTGAATATAGGGAGAACACCAATCACAAGATACTTGATTTTTTTGTGTCTAAGTTTTTGTTGGCTAACAGAGTTTTCTTTTCGTTCAAATTTGACATCACATAAAACCATTCCCTCGTCTTTCAATTGGGCTTGAATGGCATCTCTAAGTGGTCTCAGATGTCCATGACCAGGAACATTACAACGAAGGAACCTTAAAGCCCAATTCTTCGATGATAGAGAGAAATGGGAATAAGTATTTAAAATGAATGTTGGCAGATGATAGTATAATATTCTGTAAATCTTCCATAAATCTTGGTTTAATTAATGCCCTTTATATTTTCTCTTATCAATGCCAATATTTTCGAATATGTGTGTTGAATAGTCACTAATAACACTATTTAACATTCCCATATGCAAGTAGATTCTCAAATATCACAACCTATAATATATGCACAATATTAAAGAGGGACATGACATCAAGACCTTTGTGGATGACACATTTGTGGATGGAAGCGTGGTAGTACAATATTTCACTGTTACTATGATGATGCCTTAAAAAAACTAAAATAACCAACACTTTTTGCCAATTCAAGATGGACGCAAAAAAAAAATATCAGATCCCATAATATTCGCTTGTTAATGCGTTTTAATGGGAGATGTCCTCGAGATTTCCGCTTATTATAACCAATATTTTCGAACATGTTTTGTGTTTTTTCACTATTAAAATCATAATTAATGTTCATTGGGAAGGGTGGAATGTGGCAGGGATGGAGGGGAGCGAAAAATGATTTTAAAATTTTCTGAACCCGGGTGTGCGTGAACCCGCAAAACTTTGATGACTTGACTAATTATGGTAAGGCGGGTCGGACAGATGTAGTCATCGTAGGTAGAGTCAGGCTTGCGATTTCGAGGAGATTGGGGTCAAATTGTAGAACACCGAAGTTTTGGGTGCAAGATGTATACCCCAAACACGAGGAATGGGAGTTCGATAACACCTATCCATGAACCCACATTGATAAAAGTGGCTAAGTATGAAAACAAATGATGGTCGGTCGAAATCATGATGTGAAGATATAGATGGAGATGACGATTTGTCAGTTTTCCACCCCGGGAACCCGCAAGCACATAAACATGACCAAGTATAGAACTAGAAACGCATAATAGAGGGGAAGAACAAAAGGGAAAAAAGGTCAAGTTTAGAAGAGGAAAAAGAAAGGGAGACACAAAATGTATCCCTCACACAACAACACTTAGCCTCATAACTATAAATCCATAGAAACAAATTAACTATGGGAAAAAAATTCTCAGCTATGAAATATAGTTGTAGCTCAAAAAAATCTGGTTCAAGTCAAAAGAGATGTTGTTTATATCTACTGCAAAATTTTGCATATTATTTTATCTTAATATGTGTTTGTGAAGAAACAAGTATGAAGAGGCTTAATTGCAGTTGCAGGACCTCAATTATACAAAGTTGAATCAAACAACAATAAGCAACATCCAATGAACCAATGAGAAAGCATCAATTAGTCAACCAGGAATGTCAGTGAAGAACAATATTGTCCAAATTTACTACAGATAAGATTTTATAGAAAAGTCAGAGGAATATATTGTAACACGCTTGTTAAGAAAACACTTAATGTTGTGAGACCTGGCAGGGAAACATATAAGACTGTAAGGACCATGCAAAGGCCTCCCACTATGAAAACATTTAAGGAAGTTGGAGTTTTGCACGGTTGGAATTTTGCATCCACAATTGGAACACCTCCATAACACCCACTAACATATAAAAAAGGAAATTGAATTTTCTCTTTGCATACGAACATGTTTTGGAAGAGGATTTTGACTCAGGTATCTCCATCATTTAAATTTTTCACTTGCAAACTAGAAATAACAAACAGAAAAGAATGAACACGAATGTAAATATAGAAACCAAACCCACCTGTCAATGGGGAATGACAACAACAACAACAAAAATAGGCAAACAAGAAACCAGTTAACAAGCAACAAGCAAGAAGCAACTAGTGAACCAGTAATGTCACCAAAGAACAATATCGCCCATATTCACTACAGACAACATTACAGAAGAAAAAAGAAAGGATGAAAATGTATTGCAATAGGCTTGTCAGTCAATTCAATAATGCAACCATAAAACCGAGACCCACGATGAATGGAGAATGAAAGAAGTGCAACCCCCACAAATTGTAACAATAGGTTCAACTGCAGATGTAGGACCCCAACTTTGCAAAGTTGAAGAAAACAAGAGAAAGAAGAAAATAACAACCCAGTGAAGAAGCATCAAAAGGCCCAACTAGAGCTGTAGGACCTCAACCCTGCAAATTTGAATCAAACAACAATAATCATCATTCGGCGAACCAAGGAGAAAGCACCAACCAACCGACCAGGAATGCTGGTGAAGAACAATATTGGCCAAATTCACTGCACACAAAATTGTATCAAACAATTCGGAGGAAAATGTATTGGAACACGTCTATTAAGAAAACATTTCAGGCTGTGAGGCATGTCAAGTAAACATTTAAGGCTGTGAGGATCATCCAAAGTCCTTCCACTGTGAAAGAAATTAAGAAAGGTGCAGTTTTCACGGTTGGTATTTTTCAATACTGGGAGCGATCAAAATCCTCTTACAGTCCATCTTTGTATGTGATTACTATGACTTGAGAATCATGATTGTAATGTTGTCTTTGTCTCATTCTTGATCGCCAATGTTCGACACAGAACCTACCTCCATCACCGACACATTGACATATAGGAAAAGGAAATTGTATTTTCTCCTAACATACAAAGATGTTATGCAAGAGGATTTCGACTTAGGCATCCCTAGTATTAAAATTTCTCACCTGCAAACTACAAATAGAAAAGGAAGATAAACACAACATCGAAACCCACCTGTCAATGGGGAACGCCAGAAGGCCAATTCCAATCATGGTTGCAAAATCCCAAGCATTCAAACTGCAACAAGACTAACAGGAAAACAAGAACAAAACCAACAAGAAAACAAGAAATCAGTGAACAAGAAAGGACCAAGAATGAACCAATGAACCAGTAATGTCGTTGAAGAACAATATTGCACATATTCACTGTAGAGAGCATTGCATTAAAAAATAAAGGAGGAAAATGTATTGTAACAAGCCTGTTAATTAAACATTTAAGGATGTGAAGCTTGTTAGGTAAACATTTAAGTCTGTCAGGACTTCTGTGTAAACATTTAAGAAAGAATGCAATGTGGCAAGTCTATTATGTACGAAAAAACATTTATTATATTATTTTATAACAATAAAAAAAAACTAGTAACAATAGTTCGAACAATACACGCTATGTAAAAAAAATTATTCAAAAGACAAACTAATATGAATTCAACTAATAAAAAACTGACTCTCTATCTTCAAAACTTTCGATATCCAAACATTTCAAGAAAAAAGTAAAAAATCAGAAAGACTGTATATGATCAAAAACTTCGGATATGCTAAGATATAAAACATTGGGAATAGCAAAGCTTGCAATAAGACCTCCAATCTGTTATCCAATCAGATAATGTCATATATAGTATTTTTTATCATATAAAAGTCAATGTTTTTAGTTCCCTAGTTCCAACAATAGATATTATGCAAATATATTTAGTCAAAGGACAAACTAATACGAAGTCAACAAATTTTTGATCATTATAGTCCCTTTGCACCTTCGACAGAGACTAATAAATCTAGAATAATTTTTCCATATCAAAGTCATTTTAAGCATTGCATTTTTATAATATATCTAGAGATTTCGAAAAGATTCACATCTACAGTGTCTATGGAGGGATTTTGAAAAGATTCAAATTTTGTAAAATCCGAAAAGTAAAACATTTAAAACCATAAATATTACAATAATATTTTATCTTACACATCCTCTATTGGAAAAAAGCCATAGGTTAACCACTATAACATTTTATAACATAAATTAACTATTTCTTTTACTATTAATTATAAACATGCCCTTTTTCAATTCTATGTTAATCATTTCTATTCTTAAAAAAATATATTCTTCCTATAATCTTTTGATGTAATTATTCTTACGGGATGGTATACATTTTAAGTTAACACCTTATTATTAAAAATTATACACATCAAATTTATAATAAATGCAATTACCTTTCCTTGATGAGAAATAAAGCTAAGGGAAACACATAGTTTTCTAGTTTTTCATGTTAATTATTTTTATATAGTAAGAATCTAATGTACAAATTAAGTGCCTATATTCTAATTTAAAGTTAAAAAGTGCTATTAGTTTTTATAGATTGGTTAAGATTGTATTTTCTAGTTAGGTGGAGTTAATCATTTCTTCATATTTTTTTCACTGAAAAAAAAAAAAGATAATTATATTAAAATACAAGGCATGTCAATTACATAAATCAAAATTATGAAGATTTAAGAGAAAAAAATAAATCTTTTTAAGCATAGAAGTAAAATTCTAAAGTAATCCAATTAATTAGTTGTAAAGACTTTATTAAGGTTCAAACCTTGGTCTTTGTAGACAGTAACAATCATCATCATCATTTACTTTTCCATAGGAGTCCCATATTTAACACTATGGATTGATTTATTTTATTATGTGGTGCATATTGTGTACATCCTATGTTTTTTTATGTTTGACAATTTATTTGAGAATTCATACATGTTTCATCGTGTAGGCTTTCAATATCCATTTATGAATATGTACCTATTATTTGGAATAGTTTAATCATGTTACAATTTCTTGGGAGGTTTTGGACCCTGCTGACATTGAAAAACAAGATTTTAATTTTAGTTTAAAATTTTGGTAGACCTAAGTTGATCCTCAAGCCTAGTCCGATATTGGAAAAACTCTTTAGAGGTCTATAGGTAGTAAATCAAAACCATTGATATTTCATTTTCCACAAGTTCAATAAAGTAGAAAAAAATACGGCGAAAGGTTCCTCAATATTATGATTATTTATGATTCAATTATCTTGCTACATTTTCCATAATCTCCTTAAAGTTGTGGAACTATGGTAAGGAGACAAAGACCTCATTGGATCTTTTTTTATGTGAACCATTCAAAACAATGTAAAATGGTATTGCTAGAAATAATAGCATTAGTTGAATAATAGGCATAGTGTTATTCACTTGAATACAAAACACAAATATTTGTGATGATTATTGATGATCTGTAAAGTGTTGTGGATATTCCACCAGAACAGTTCGTCACAATAGATCTTATAATATCATGAAATATTAGATTTATGCAATTTATTTATTTAAATCCCATATTTAGTAGAATACTAGTGGTCACCCACCTCCTCAAAATACTCAAAATGGTTCTACATCTTGGTATTTCTACTATAGTTTTGTATGTCCTTAAATTCTAAAAAAAAAATTAGGCATTTCCCATCCATTTTTTGTAATTAGAATCTTCAATTACCGAGATTTCCAAACAAATAGAGCATGGAATAATCTTTATAATGGTCCAATAAACACCCCAAACAAAGTTTGTATACAAAATATGTGGCCACGAGAAGTTGAGGTATGAATTAGGTGTCTTGTGTCCACATTTCTTCTACCACCTCATCTCCTAGGGTTAAGGCTTTGGATATTTAGGATTTTTTCCTCTAAGTTGTTTTTTATAATTTATGTAAAAAAAAAGAATGTTTCACCTCTTGTAAGGGGCTTATTGTGAATGGGCATAGTTTGACACATCTCTCTTCAACCACAAGCTACCACTATTTTAGCCAATTTCTATTTATTTTCATATTGTGGTATTTTTCTATTTCATTATGAGGGTTTCACTACATTATTGTGCTATTTGTAATAACGCTATGTCATTTAGTCTCAATTTCCATTATTAACATCATCTATATCACCTTTGCTTCACATCCTTGAGCTCCTCCCTTACCATTAATCAATGGATCCACTAAAGATTCATTCCCTACCCTAATGATTCTAAGAAAACTTTGTTTCATAGATATCTAGATATGTTGAATAAAAACCTACACCCCCTCTACAATTACTCCATCTATATTGATCTCTTTAATGACCTCAAATTAAACACCTATGTTGGAAATCTCATCAAAAGAATTTCACTTTCTCTCACACACATATATATTATAGAATGTAAAAATCTTATCACAAATAATCATAAGAACATCTCAACTGAACAAACTAACAAATTATTCATAGGGTAGAATGTAAAAATCTTATTACAAAATAATCATAAGAACATCTCAAATGAACAACCTAACAACTTATTCATGGGGTTAGCTATCCCTTGGAAACTGATAAGTGTCTTATGATAAGGTTTAGATCTTTAGAGTAGATATCACCCTTTATAGATTGGTGAGATAATAATACTAAGGGAAATTGTTTGTTTTGTTAAAGTGATTTAAAAAAGAACAATTATACATACATAAATAATCATATATACATAGAACATTTACTAACCAATATAGATTCATTTTAATCCTAGAATTTCTAAAGGTGTAAACCTTGAATATTTATTAAGTTTTTTATGCTAAAAAAAGTTTGCACCTCCATATATTTGATCCCTCTTAATGCTTAATAAATTCCAAATTAAAATGGATCTATGATGATAGTAAATATACTAAAGTAAATAGTAATAGTAAATATTAAATATTAAACTAATAGAAGTAATACTAATAGTAAATATAAATACTAAAGTAATAATAAATTTAATAAAATAATAATAATATATTAAAGTAATACTAAATAACATATAAACAATAGTCTCTATAGTTTTTGTTTTTATTGATTATTTAATGATCTTTTTTTTTAATTGAGTAAACTTTAAATTTTTGAAAATTTTGAAATCTTTAAAATATATTTGTTCTTTTATAGTTATTATGTATATTGTTTATTTTTTTATTAAAATTTCAAAATAAATAATCAAACATACATGATGAACATTTACATAAAAATATATACTAGCAACAACCACTTTTATGTAAAAAGTGCTTGATATAAGTTGATCAGCGTCATTTTTCACTTTTTTCAATTAATGGTGTCGATCGACGTATATCAACCACTTTTTATATGAAAGTGGTTGTTGCTAGTTGACGACCCACATCCCTAAAATAACATTAATACATTAATGTATTAAATACATTAAATAAATTAAATTGATTAATGTATTAAATACATTAATGAATTAAATACATTAATAAATTAATGTATTAATACATTAAATAGATTAAATACATTAATATATTAATGTATTAATACATTAAATACATTAATATATTAAAGCATTATTAATACATTAAAGCATTATTATTAATTAATACATTAGTAAAACATTATTAATACATTAATGTATTAATACATTAATATATTAAATATATTAAATACATTAAATACATTAATGTATTTAATATTTTATAAATAAAAACATTAATATTAAAAAATTAATACATTATTAAAATATTAATATATTACTAATACATTATAATAATGCATTAACTCATTATTATAAATGTATTAATAAAACACTAACAAATACATTACCTATATAGGGGCTTCCGTGTGCAAGATATTAGATATTATTATTAGTAGTGTAATTCATTAATCTATGACACATTTTCATGAGTATTAGTCGCAACTGAGTATTAGTGGACTATTCAAATCATGAGAATACTCATGAATATGGGTCATAGATTAATGACTTACACTAAGCAGTTAATCCCGAAAATAATATCTAAATACATTACCTAATAAA
>JZKD02S0920001.1:64903-76207 GCA_000966675.3 Picea glauca | reverse complement strand
CACTTTCTCTTAGATTGTCCAACCTATACCCATATTAGATCTCATTTTCAAAATATTGATCACACTACCAACCTTCCTAACCTCTTAAATCAACAAAAGTATGGTGATCTTAGAAGGCTTATCTTAATGATTTTCGAGCATAGAAACAAAATTCTAAAGAATCACAAGTAATCACTTACCCTCATAAGGTCTAATTGACCAATTAGGTCTTAGTGGACGTTAATCATCATCATCATCATCAATAAAGCACTAACAAATACATTAACTAATAAATTATAAATATATTAAGTCATTATTATTGTATTTAAATATATTATAGTTAATATATTTATATATTCTTAATTAATAAATTAATGTATTAATAAAATATTTATACATTATGAAATAATACATTAATAAAGTATTGTTTTTTTTTTAAGTAAAAAAGGGGAGGGTCATGTTATATTGAAGTTGCAGGTTTACAAAGTCTTGTTGGAGTGCTAGTTGCCCGCCTAGATAGGAAACAAAGGCAGTTGGCCATTCCATGCTACTTGTTTTCAAACAAAAAATATCAGATTGTCGTCCTGCTCGAAGGAAACCAGGACGCATGGCCGCCATTAGATTAAGTTTGTTCTTTAACTCACTACTGACAACATTGCTATAGTCTAACTGAGCTAAAGCTCTGGTTTGAAACAAAAGAAAATTTATAACTATGAGCATACATAAAACCTTTTGTCCAGTGTTCTTGTTATCTTCATCATTCTTTCCCCGTTTGACTGGAATCGCGTAGGCCTGTGTACACGTAGGGCATTGTCAGCTTGGGGATGTACTAGAGTAAGCGTCGTACATCATATCAAGGCATTGGCTGATTTGGATGGCCCTAAAGATCTGTTCGTCCACCATGTTGTGTGTTTCGAAGATTAGTTCCAAGTGCCCTGGGTGGAGGTGATGCAGGAGCATCCACACCTCATCAAGCGAGCCAGCGCGTGGAGCAAAGAAGAGACAGTTGGACAAGCCAGCAAACCACTTTTGAATTTTACCTTGATAATGGTTGCGCCAAACATTAAATGCTTTGGTGTAATGAAGCACACTTGTATTGTAAAACGGACCTTGAGCAGATAAGCTCTCGTCCTTAAATAGCTGAGGCATTTATTAGATTTAATGCAAGTAGATAAATTAATTAAGTCTAGATTAGACAGTTTTGCTTTCGAGAGGGAAAACAGAATATAGGCACCCTCCTTTGTATTATTGTATTCATATATTCATTAGCATTAGCATTCAGAGCATTCAGGAGCAAGGAGAGAGAAAAGCAGAGAACTAGTGAAGAATCCCCATGTACAGATATTGAATGAATAGGAAAGCTTTGATTCAATTCCATGGCTGTGATTATTCTCTGTGTATTGTTGATAATATGTTGTTGCATATTTGCTTCTTGTTTTGACTATCTTCTATATGTTACATATGTGATTGCAATACAGGTTCGATATCTGAGAGAATGAGGGAATGAGTTTCAATTTTTTCTCTGTTTGAGCCAGGAGATTCCTGCATAGAGTGTAGTTGAATTCATCCGCATAGAGTGCGTTGATGAGGCTCAGCAGTTTAACTCTCATTTCCGTTCACCCAGAAGTTGGTTTGGGTAGATAGAGCCGCGCAAGGTGTGCGCAGGCTGGACGAAGTCTCAGAGTTGTGATTCTGAGCTAAGGCATTGATAGAATTTTGCTGCAGGAGTGCGCGGAGTCAAGTGACTTCAACACGTGGAGTGTTTGAAGGTTTGCCTGAAGGAGTGCGTGCAGGAAGCTTCCAGAAGAAGCTCAGAAGAGCAGTGGAAGCTCAGGAAAGATAGGCCTTCGAAGTAGTCGAAGAGCAGTGGCGAGGAAGCGAGAAGATGAGATAGTGAGTTTGTCGGCATCTCGGTGTTTCGGATCTCGGGAAGTGGGACCCTGAAAGCATAGTGACGCGAGTTGCGATAGCGCGAGGTCCCGATACGCCGAAGGAAGGTCAACGTTGACCAGAGACATCGGGTCTCGGGGATCCGGGGGTCAAGCATTCAGTTGTTGAATTCGCGAAGTCGCGAAAGCCGATCCTCCGATAACCAAGGAAGGGAGGATCGCGCGGGTGGAGAGTCACTGTGGGTACGAAGGATTCCCGCGAGGGGATCTGAAGAACCTTTGAGTTCTTCGGGCCAAGGAGGAAGAAGGTCCTGGTGAGAGTGGGTCGGACCGTGAGGGTTGTGGCATTCGCGTCAGAGTGGTATCAGAGCGGGATTGAGTCCTCTTTGTTCAGGTAGCAGAGAGAAGAATATTTCATAATGCCGCCTAGAAGGGAAAGGAAGCCACCTGATCGTGAAGACAGGGATGCATGAAGAAGGGATAGACCAGCAGGTAACCCAGAGATGGAACGCCAGATGCGAGATCTCCGAGCGAGGATGGAGGAGATGGAGACTGCACAGAGACGCAGAACTGGCGCAGGAGAGTTCAGCGATTTTGAGGTGGAAGAAGAAGCTGGACATGCCGAAGAAGAGGTCTCAGCAGAGGATGCCTCAACAGAGAGGTTGATCAGAGCCATTTCTAGGATGAGCTCAAAAACAAAAATGGACATTCCCATCTATGAGGGGAGTCTAAATGCTGAAGAGTTGTTGGATTGGATCGAAGCACTCGATACCTACTTCGATTATGAGGACATCTAAGAGGACAAGAAGGTAAGGCATGCGGTTACAAAGTTCAAGGGACATGCAGCCTTATGGTGGGATGAATTGCAGGCGGATAGGCGCTGCAAAGGAAAACAGAAGATTAAGAACTGGGATCGGATGATCGCTAAGATGAAAGTGAAATTCATCTCGAGAGACTACCAGATCACGCTGTTCAGGTGCATGCAGAACCTGAGACAGAAGATGATGACGGTGAAAGAGTACACCGAAGAATTTTACAGGTTCAACATTCGAGCTGGTCATCGGGAGAGTGATGACGAAAAGGTGGCAAGATACCTGAATGGGTTGAGATATGAAATTAAGGATGAGTTGAGCATGTTGACTATCAGTATGGTAGAAGATGCTTACCAGATGGCTCTGAAGGTCGAAGAGAAGTTGAGCCGCAAGCAGGGACAGCGAGGGCGAGGCAGAAGCCAACCCCGAGGCAAGACGATTGCCCAAGAGAGAAATCAGAAGCCTCAGGGTAGAGTTGAGAGAGGTGGTACCTCACAGTAGAGGCAGCCACAAATTGAACAAAGGCAGCAATATGCTGAGCCGAGGAGGCAGCATACCGAGCAGGGTGGCGGATATGCTGACGCCAATGTAATTCCTCGTACCCGAGGTAGAGGAAGAGGCCCTGGAGGAAGTGTCACATGTTTTACATGTGGAAAAGATGGACACAAAGCCGTTGATTGTCCAGACAGGATGTCGGACAGAAGTGAAGCTCACATCAATGAGGCGCAGAGGCATGATGATGAGGATGAAGACACTGGAAGTGGGAAGTCACTGACAGTGCACAAAGTTCTCTTGAAACCTGAGAAAAAGGTGGAGGACACAGCGCAAAGATGTAGACTGTTCAGGATGACTTGCAAGACCAAGGGATGGAAATGCAAGGTCATAGTGGACAGTGGCAGTACTGACAATCTTTTTTCAACCGAGATGGTGGAAAAGTTGGAGCTGACAACCACTAAGCACCCGAGTCCATATAAAGTCTCGTGGTTACAAAAAGGACACCGGGTAAGTGTCACAAAACAATGCTTAGTTGAATTTAAAATGGGTGAATATAGGGATAAAATTCTGTGTGACGTCATTCCCATGGATGTCTGTCATGTATTATTGGGTAGACCATGGCAGTTTGATAGGAACGTTGTTCATGATGGGAGGATGAACACCTATACCTTGGAGAAGGATGGGAAAACACACACGTTGCTGCTAATAAAAGATAAAGAAGTGAAGCCGGAAGTAACCAACACAATACTTCTCATGAGTGGAAAAGAACTTCTCACAGAGTTGGAGAAGAATGAAGATCCACAATTCGTTGTTGTCAGGAAGCCAAGAATTGTCCTGACAAGCACAAGAGTGGACGACTTGCCAGAAGAGATTCAGGAACTGTTGGGAGATTTCATTGATATCATCGTGGACGAACTACCTCATTCATTGCCACCTATGTGGAGTGTGAGTCATCATATTGACCTCATACCCAGAGCAATTTTACCGAATAAGGCAGCGTACAGGTTGACACCTCAGGAGAACAAGGAAGTCAAAAGGCAGGTACGGGATCTGCAGGACAAAGGACTGGTGAGAGAGAGTCTGAGTCCATGTGATGTTCCGACAGTACTGAGTCCAAATAAGGATGGAGGCTGGAGAATGTGTACAGACTCCAGGGCGATAAACAAGATCACCATCAGGTACAGATTTCCACTACCGAGAATGGATGACTTGATGGATTGCCTGAGCGGGGCAAATTATTTTTCGAAGATTGATCTCAAGAGCGGATACCATTAGATCCGGATGAGAGAAGGAGATGAATGGAAAAAAGCATTCAAAACAAACGAGGGTTTGTACGAATGGTTGGTCATGCCATTTGGCTTGACAAACGCACCGAGCACATTTATGAGGCTGATGAATGAAGTCCTGAGGGAATTCATTGGAAAATTTGTGGTCGTGTATCTAGACGAAATATTGATTTTCAGTAAGACCAGGGTTGAACATTTGAGACATTTGGCCATTGTGATGAGAAGGCTACAGCAGGAGAAGTTGTTGATCAATTTGAAGAAGTGCTCATTCATGCAGACAAAACTCATTTATTTGGGTTTTGTGATCTCGGCGAATGAATTGAAGATGGATCCTGAGAAGGTTGAAGTAATCAGGAATTGGCCATCGCCGATAAATGTTTTTGAGGTAAGGAGCTTCCATGGACTCGCTAGTTTCTACAGGAAATTCATTCGGAATTTTAGTGGAGTTAGCGCCGCGATGATGGACACAGTGAAGAAGCGGCATAAAAAATTTCATTGGACAGCTGAGGCTGAAAAGAGCTTCAATCTGTTGAAGCGGAGGATAACTGAGCAGCCAATTCTAGTGCTGCCAGATTTTCAGAAGACCTTCCAGGTGAAGTGTGATGCCAGCGGATATGCTGTTGGAGGGGTCTTGAGTCAGGATGACAGACCTGTAGCATATTACAGCGAGAAGATGGATGATGAAAAGCTGAAGTACTCCACGTACGACAAAGAGTTCTATGCCATCATACAGGCATTGAAAAAATGGAGGCATTACTTGATACCCAAGGAATTCGTTTTGTATAGTGATAATCACGCATTGCAGTTCATGAGTTAGCAGGAGAATATGAATCAAAAGCATGCGAAATGGGTAGAGTATATGAAAAATTTCACATTTGTGATCCAGCACATTTCGGGGACTGCTAACAAGGTGGTTGATGCCTTGAGCAGGAAATGCTTGTTGTTGCAGGAGTTCAGGGTCAAAACTTTGGGTTTTGAAAATATGAAAGATATGTATGCAGGTGATGCAGATTTTGCAGAAGCATACGAGGCAGCTGAGAATCCCGTTCTCAGGGATCGGACTCCGTGGATAGATTTCATGATCCAGGAAGGATTATTGTTTCGGGGAAATCAATTGTGTATACCGAATTTCTCTATGAGAGAGAATTTGGTGAAGGAAAAGCACAGCGGTGGTTTAGCAGGCCACTTTGGGCATGACAAAACATTTTCCAAGCTGAGCGAATCATATTATTGGATGGCGATGCGCACCGATGTCAAACGGTTTGTTGACAGATGCAGGATATGTCAACATACGAAGGGATGAAAGAAGAACACAGGGTTCTATCAGCCATTGCCCATACCTGAGAGGCCATGGGAGGCGATCAGTATGGATTTTGTTTTGGGTTTGCCGAGGACACAACGAGGAGTTGATTACATCTTTGTGGTGGTGGACAGGTTCTCGAAAATGGCACATTTTATTCCGTGTCATAAGATCAGTGATGTGACGCACATCGCGAGTTTTTTTTCCAAAGAGATTGTGCGATTACATGGATTACCGAGAAGCATAGTCTCGGATCGAGACACCAAGTTCATAGGTCATTTTTGGAGGACACTATGGAAGAAACTGGGTACTAATTTGGCTTTTATCTCAGCATACCATCCGCAGACAGATGGGCAAAACGAGGTGGTCAATAGAAGCTTGGGATATTTATTGAGGAGCCTGGTGGCAGACCACCACAGCAGTTGGGATCAGATCCTACCACAGGAAAAATTCGTGTACAACGATTCGGTGAATCGGAGTACAGGTAAAAGCCCATTCCAGATTTTGTATGGGACACAGCCGAGGGGAGTTTCTGAACTCAGGGAGTCAGAACAGGCTGAAACTAGTAGCGCGAGGGCTGAAGAATTCGCTGAAGCGATGCAAGAACTTCACATGCAGGTGAAGCAGCGATTGCAGAAGTCCAACCAAGAGTATAAGCGCAGAGCCGATCAGAGGAAAAGACAACTTCAGTTTGAAGTTGGGGACACGGTTCTCGTGCACTTGAGGAAGGAAAGTTTCCCAAGGGGAACATATAACAAGCTCAAGATGAAGAAAATCAGGCCATGCAGAGTCCTGAGAAAATTCGGGGAGAACGCATATGAGCTTGAGTTGCCAGAGGGCATCGGGATATCTCTGATTTTCAACGTTTCGGATTTATACCCATACAAAATTGATGAAGCAGATACTGGAACTGAGGAACCAGTGGTCCAGTGGCAGAAACAATTGCCAGTTGCACAGAAACCGCAGATGGAGTGCATATTGGATAAAAGAGTAGGTAGGAAGACCAGGAGAAAGCAGTATTTTGAATACCTGGTGAAATGGAAGAATCACCCAGTGGAGGATGCCAGCTGGGAAAATGAAGAAACAATACAGAAATATGGGCAGACTGTGCAGGAGCTCATGGACAGGAGCCCATGAATACTTTTGAGCCGAGGAGTATGATGCAGGAGCATCCACACCTCATCAAGCGAGCCAGCGTGTGGAGCAAAGAAGAGACAGCTGGACAAGCCAGCAAACCACTTTTGAATTTTACCTTGATAATGGTTGTGCCAAACATTAAATGCATTGGTGTAATGAAGCGCACTTGTATTGTAAAACGGACCTTGAGCAGATAAGCTCTCGTCCTTAAGTAGTTGAGGCATTTATTAGATTTAATGCAAGTAGATAAATTAATTAAGTCTAGATTAGACAGTTTTGCTTTTGAGAGGGAAAACGGAATATAGGCACCCTCCTTTGTATTATTGTATTCATATATTCATTAGCATTAGCATTCAGAGCATTTAGGAGCAAGGAGAGAGAAAAGCATAGAACTGGTGAAGAATCCCCATGTATAGATATTGAATTAATAGGAAAGCTTTGATTCAATTCCATGGTTGTGATTATTCTCTGTGTATTGTTGATATTATGCTGTTGCATATTTGCTTCTTGTTTTGCCTATATTCTATATGTTGCATATGTTATTGCAATACAGGTTCGATATCTGAGAGAATGAGGGAATGAGTTTCAATTGTTTCTCTCTTTGAGCCAGGAGATTCCTGCATAAAGTGCAGTTGAATTCATCCGCATAGAGTGCGTTGATGAGGCTTAGCAGTTTAACTCTCATTTCCGTTCACCCAGAAGTTGGTTTGGGTAGATAGAGTCGTGCAAGGTGTGTGTAGGCTGGACGAAGTCTCAGAGTTGTGATTCTGAGCTAAGGCATTGATAGACTTTTGTTGCAGGAGTGCGCGGAGTCAAGTGACTTCAACACGTGGAGTGTTTGAAGGTTTGCCTTAAGGAGTGCATGCAGGAAGCTTCCAGAAGAAGCTCAGAAGAGCAGTGGAAGCTCAGGAAAGGTAGGCCTTCGAAGTAGTCGAAGAGCAGTGGCGAGGAAGCGAGAAGACGAGATAGTGAGTTTGTCGACATCTCGGTGTTTCGGATCTCGGGAAGTGGGACCCCGAAAGTATAGTGACGTGAGTTGCGATAGCGCGAGGTCCCGATACGCCGAAGGAAGGTCAACGTTGACCAGAGACATCGGGTCTCGGGGATCCGAGGGTCAAGCATTCAGTTGTTGAATTCGCGAAGTCGCGAAAGCCGATCCTCCCATAAACAAGGAAGGGAGGATCGTGCGGGTGGAGAGTCACTGTGGGTACGAAGGATTATCGTGAGGGGATCTGAAGAACCTTTGAGTTCTTCGGGCCAAGGAGGAAGAAGGTCCTGGTGAGAGCGGGTCGGACCGTGAGGGTTGCGGCATTCGCGTCAGGAGGAGTGGTGGTTGGTTCTGCAATTCTCGCAGAGTGGAGGGGAGGGGAATTAGCTTATGTGCGTCAGTCTCATCCTTTCCTTCATTTGTGTTGCCACCTTGGTGTCCTTGCTGTTTGTTTTGTTGTGCCACTTCATCTCGAGGTTCATCGCTTATTGTATTGGCATTTTCTTCTGTGTTGTCCGAGAATTCTTTCTCAACATAGCAGGTTGTGAATTCCTCTATTGGATCCTCTTCCCTTGGACCGTGTTTTGTTCTTGGAGCAGGGGGCTTGGCATCATTCCCGAAATAGGTGGGGGGATCCCAATTGTCCAGGACAGTGAAGAAGAGATGTTCTAGGTAATCTTGGATGGGTTCATCTAGAACAATATCCTCCACATACACCATGGGAGGCATTCTAATTCTCCCAGACTTCCTGGTTCTCCGAGTGCAAGCCATAGCCAATGCTTTTTCGAATTTCTTCTGTCACTTCCTGTGGGATTCGAATGCATACCATGTCGCGCCTCTACAGGGCCATCCTCTTGCTCTCGGCATGTAGAGAAGAAAAGCTATGGCCGAAATGATGACTGGAAGAGTGTCTTTGTTCTAGCACTCTGAAGGTTCAACCTTCGGCTCTTCAATTTCCAAATGCATCACATATCCTCCAGGGAAGCTGATAAGGATGAAGGTGACAACTTTGGCCATTGAGGATATGTTCTTAATGCATTGTTCTACCTTCCTCTTCACTCATGTGAGAGGCCTCGTCGCCTGGTTTCGGCTGCTTGGGTTAACTCCCATCTTTAATTGTGAGGAGATGGGAGTCGATGGCCAATATTTATGGCACCACCCAACTCTTTTCTGCGTGTCCTTCCTTCTCTATGTGGCACCCCATCCGGGGATTAATAAATTATTTTTAATTAATACATTAATAAAGCATTAAAACATTAAAAAACTATTTAATTTATAATAGTACATTAATATATTGAAGTAATAAACTACAAATAAATTAATAATACATTATTACATAAATAGAAAACATTGACCATCACCATCACCATCACCATGATAATGACGATGGTTTAGAGCGATAGTCTATGCTTCACCATCACGATAGTTAACTCCAATCGATGATGACCATGACAATGACTATGCGTGATATACGATATGTGTGTGTCTGTGTGTGTGTGTGTGTGTGTGTGTGTGTGTAGTTTGTTGCATTGCGACAACCGTAAATGTTTATGACAATGGAAAATTATACTGAGAGTTGTTCATCACAATGTGATGTTGGACAATGCTCGTGACATTGGGAAATGGTCATCACATTGCGACATTGGGAAATGTTCGTCAGAATGCGACGTAGAGAAATGTTCATCATAATGCAATGGAAATGTTAGTCACAATGAGATGTATGTAATCATGTTTTACTTTTTAGACAACGATTTATATTTTTCCTAAGGACATTAATAACAAAAGGGAAATGTTCGTCACATTGTGATGATGGGAAATGTTCGTCACAATGCGACATTGGGAAATGGTCATCACATTGCAACGTTGGGAAATGTTCGTCACAATGAGTCGTAGGGAAATGTTCATCATAATGCAATGTTAGTCACAATGCAATGGAAATGTTAGTCACAATGAGATGTATGGAATCATGTTTTTACTTTTTAGACAATGATTTATATTTTTCCAAAGGACATTGATAACAAAAGGGAAATGGTCATCACATTGTGACGATGGGAAATGGTCGGCACAATTTGACATTGGGAAATGTTCGTCACAGTGTGACGTAGAGAAATGTTCATCATAATACAATGTTTGGAAGCACTTGACACAGTGTAGAATCATCTTTTACTTTTGCAACGTTGGGAAAATGGTCGTTAGAATGTGGTGTCAGGAATTTTTTGTCACATCGCGACATTGGGAAATGTTCGTCAGAGTGTGACATTTGGAAATGTTAGTCACAATGAGATGTACGGAATCATGTTTTACTTTTTAGACAATGATTTATATTTTTCCTAAGGACATTGATAACAAAAGGGAAATTTTCGTGACATCGTGATGATGGGAAACGTTCGTCGCAATGTGACATTGGGAAATGGTCGTCACATTGCGACATGGGAAATGTTCATCACAATGCAATGTAGGGAAATGTTCATCATAATGAAATGGAAATGTTAGTCACAATGAGATGTATGGAATCCTATTTTACTTTTTAGACAATGATTTATATTTTTTCTAAGGACATTGATAACAAAAGGGAAATGTTCGTTACATTGTGACGATGGGAAACGTTCATCACAATGCAACATTGGGAAATGGCCGTCACATTGCAACGTTGGGAAATGTTCATCACAATGCGACGTAGGGAAATGTTCATCATAATGAAATGTTTGAAAACACTTAACACAGTGTAGAATCATCTTTTACTTTTTCGATGTTGGGAAGATGGTCATTATAATGTGTCATCAATAATTTTTTGTCACATTGCGACGTTTGAAAAAGTTCGTCACATGGCAACATTGGGAAATGTTTGTCAGAGTACCTTTATACACTATTTCATTATCAATATAAATAATTTAATATATCATTAAAAACTTGAAAATTTAAATAAATAAAACTTTAAAAGATGATTGTTGGATTCATAAATCACATCTCCCCATTAAATCCAATACATGCTTTACAACTTTATAGAGAAAGTACATAATTTACAACCTTATATAAAATAGATGCATAACTAGTTTTAATTTATTATTAATAAATTTGAAAAAATAAATCTATATAATATAATAGAAGTTGGGAAATAAAAATTATTTAGGCATTAAAAATTTATCTTGGAATTATAAATCTATCTTAATCTATTTATTTTTTAAATTATTTTGGCTACTTAATAAATTTTAAAATATATTAATACATTACACTATTAATTGAACCAATTTCACTATTAATATATTAATTGAACCAATTGAACTATTAATATTTTAATTGAAGTATTAATACATTACACTATTAATATATATTAATCAATTGAACCAATTTCAAATTTGAAAAAATAAATCTATATAATATAATAGAAGTGGGGAAAATAAATGTATAGACATTATAA
>JZKD02S0920001.1:53442-63891 GCA_000966675.3 Picea glauca | reverse complement strand
ATAATAATAATAATAATAATAATAATAATAATAATAATAATAATAATAATAATAATAATAATAATAATAATAATAATAATAATAATAATAATAATAATAATAATAATAATAAAGTGTATATGATGCTTTGCATGCACTGTGTCGTTGCATTTATAATCTTCATTCCACCATGAAAAGTTAAGTAATATTGTGAGTTTTTTCACACATTTATACAAGATCATCCAACTATGAAAAGTTAAGAAATATTGTGAGATTTTTGTTTTTGGAAGGCTCTTGTAACTTGATTGAAACGATAGTTTAATTGATTTCACTATCTTACAATTTTTTTAATAATAAAAAAAAGAAAGTGCTTATGATTCTTTGCATGCAGTGTGTTGTCACATTGATACTCTTCATCTCGCCATCAAAAAAAAATTAATAATAAAAAAGAAGAAAGTGTATATGATGCTTTTCATGCACTTGCCGTCGCATTTATAATCTTCATTCCACCATGAAAAGTTAAGTAATATTGCGAATTTTTTCACACATTTATATAGGATCATCCAACTATGAAAAATTAAGCAATATTGTGAAAAGAAAGTGCCTATGACTCTTTGCATGGACTGTGTCATCGCATTTATACTCTTCATCCCATTTAAACTTTTCATGTATACTTTTCAGACATTTATACAGGATCATCCAACCATGAAAAGTTAAGCAATATTGTGAGATTTTTATTTCTGGAAGGCACTTGTAGATTGATTAAAATGATAGTTGAATTGATTCTCCACTATGTCTGTCCTGCATATGCACAATGTAAATACTATGCATACAGATACACACCACAAACGATGTTGAACACAATGAAAGTACTTCAACATAGACAAAATCTTAGGGTCCACCTGGACAGTGTTGTTGAAGTTGTAGAGCATGCTCGTGAATGAAGAACAGTGCGACACACCCACTGTGTGTGCTCCTGCATCAACCCAAGTTTCTTATTCGATTGAGTTCTATTTCTTTCAAACATTATAGTCATCATCTGTAAACATTAATATATAAATTTTGTTTTGCATGAGGGCAATGTTGTATACCGGAGAGTATAACCATGTCTTCTTGGGATAGGCCTTTGGCTGAAAAACTCTTTGTGAGCTTCTCTATATTGAAAGTCGGGGCAGGTAGATTTGTCAAAACATCTGAAGCTAGTGAAATTGAGGTGAGGTGAGCCTTCAAATAGGATGTAATTTGGAAAATAATGGCTTTATGGGAGGGATTGTCTAGCTTGTGGCTTAAGGTTAAGGTTACTGACATTTTTGTTTTGTCATAGGATTAATATGAAAAAGGGGTTGAGATAGAGTGAGTGAATTAGTTATGTGATGATCTACTTAACGGAATAACACCTTGGTGCAAGTTCTGTCCAAGGATATCGAGAGAGTGTGACCAACATCTAAACCCTAAAGATAAAGGCCACTAAGGTTACCAACTCACAATCAGCCTCGATGTGGGTACAATGGATAGTCGGGATTGAACGTATGGGCGGGATATCAAGATCGAAATTCTTCTAGAGGACTGAAGAGAAGAGGACCGATAAACTCCAGAGGACCTCGAATGGATTCAAGATTCACGAAGCACTGAGACCTAATGAAACCAATGACACTCCAAGAAGAACCCCGAGTATACGATCTCTCCACTATGTTTGGTTAGGCTTTGGAGGGGTAATCTATGTTGCTCTCTTGCAGGCGACCTCATGTTTAACCCCTATGTTAGAGGGGGGTCCCGAATATTCTTATGCAAAAAATGGATTTTCTCTCCTTGTCACAAGATTCTAGGTTTGTTTATGGTTTGGAAAGTTATTCTCAACACCTATTCCAAATCCCTACACTTCAGCTAATGTAGATTTTCATATCCCTAGAAAGAAAAATTTCTAGATAGATTTTAATTAGCGCTTTGATTTTTAGGGTGTTGTTGACTTAAGGGTGTGGAAGTGAAACTGATGGTATTCATGACTTGGACTCAAAAAGAGTGCAACAGAATGAGATGCACATATTTATGTTCAATGAACTCTATCTATGGAAAGGAGAAGAGTCATTTTCCATTCCCAAATGCATAAACCCAATGCAATTTACCTAATGAAAACTACGAACATGTGCCACCCAAAACTTTGAATGCAATCATTTTTTGTTCATTTGATTATAAATGCAATGAAACTAAATCAAATGCAAGTTCTTTCTACTTCCTTACTTTCAATGCAAGAATCCAATGCAGATAAAAAATAATATGAAGTAAAAAGATCGAACAAGAAATGCACTCAAAACTGACAAGAACTGAGAGAAACCAAGTGTGCCATAACTCGATCAATCAAGAAATAAAAAATTCAACAAGAAAACACAATGTCAGAATGCGTCCAACAAGAAACCAAACGATTAAAAGAGAAAGAAATAATCACTCGAAAATACTTAAAAATGAGCAACAAGAAAAGGCATTCAAACTAGGTTGTGGTAAGAAAAATAATCTCAATCATTAAAAATAGCGAGATGTTCCAAGGAAGATTGAAAAGAAACTCATTACCAATCAAACCTTTACAAACTTCTTCCAATCAATTAGATAATTGAAAACATCATGAGACAAAGACCAAACTAGCAAAAATCAAGGTGAACCTATCTCGCAACTTAGAAGAGGCTTGCAAGCTCAAAAAATATAAAAATGAGTGATAAGTATCAAATCCTCAATCAAACAAAGTAAAAAAACAATTGGAATACTTCTGAGTTAAAAGTCCACTTCAACAGACCTAGCAGATGAAGGTAAAAACCCTGAATTTTCCTCAAAAAGAGAGAATGGTGCTTGTTATCCCCCACTTTCAGGGATAACTAGGAGATTATGTCTCGAGGCCCACAGGTCCTAGACATGGAGTACCAAGAGCTAGATCGACTTGAGCATGGACCTAGAGGGCCCATCTTTTCTCCCTTTCAACGCCTCCACTTTTTTAGCAGCAACAACAACATCCATCACCTTCGGCTTGGTCTTGCATCAGAGATGGTTCTTTCTCCATGAGGTAATGAGTCCAGGTATCATGGTATGTGTCACTTTGATCCTCAAAACCTTTGAATATGTGCATTTGATTCCTTTGTTTCTAATGGGTGCTTGGATCTTATGCTTGTCAACTTGACCATGTTTGGGGGGAATGACAGGATGCCCTACCAAGCTTGTGTCCATAGGTTTTGAGTTTCCACTGGGGGGATTTCTGAAAATCCATCATTTGTTCTGTCATACATACCATTTTCCATCTTATTTCCCACTCACCCATATCGTTACATTGGTCTGGGCATAGGGTTAGCCAATCATTTAGGGGTTGCACCTTACCTTGTGGGAAGAATGGGATAAAGACCTGGGGGGTAAAAGAAGCTAACAATAAAAGTTTAAGAATAAAACCTTGATATTATTCGCCCAAGGATGCCTGAGAAAGCAATAAAAAATCTTCTCATCAGGAAACAAAGGGACCCGTAAAATAAATGAAGACCTAGTTTAGGGATAGGGGGTCTCATCACGAGCCAACCTATTAGGTCCATGGGTGCCTAACGGTATGACACTACTAGTAGTTGGTTACCACACCAAGGTAGTGTCTCTTGGTTTCATTCCCAAGAGAAAGGGGGTCTCATCACAAGACAACCTTCTCATTTATGTGAAAGTACTTGTGGGTAAAATTGGCACCTCTCGTCACCAAGCCAGGGCAGTGTCCCATGACTAGCTTCTTTAAAGAAAAAAACAATAAAAAGATAAAAAACAATAAATACAAGACCTGGTTAAAGGATAGGAGGTCTCATCACGAGCCAACCTATTAGGGCCATGAGCATCTAGCGGTATGACACTACCAACATCTAGTCACCACGCGAGGATAGTGGCTCTTGGTGGCATAGCCAAGGGAAAGGGGGTCTCATCACGAGCCAACCTTCTCATTTTCATGAAATTCTTATGGCTAACATTTCCACCACTGGTCACCAAGCTAGGGCAGTGTCCTTTGACCAGCATCTTGGAAGAAAAATAATGAATATAAAAGGCATGAATGGGCTTGGAAAAATTTGCATCAATGATAGGTGCAGCTCACCCTCCACAGAGGCACCCAATGGTAATCCATCCCTACTATCACTGCACCTTTTTCCCAGGAATCCCCATCCACATCACCTACTTACACGACTTGGATTTAATCCTTTCTAGAAACATCCCTCTTCCAGTAGACACTAGCACAATAGGACGTCATGTCACCTCCCCCAAACTTGGATTGCAGACTTGTATAATGTCTTTGAGCACTAGACTAGGGTAAATGGGTTTTATGCACATGTTTAATAATATTGATGATGATATTTGATTGACATTGCTATGATCCATGTGACTTATGAGCCCCTAGAGGGCATAGTTGTTGATGTGCAGGATCATGCCCGATAGACAGGTACCATGTTGGACAGGTACACATGGGTATATGATCAGTTCAAACCTCCATGGGGCTGACGATCCCACCAGATGGATGTTGATACCCCAACTGGGGGAAGAGACAGGGCAGAGCATTTGTACCAGGGAAGAGCAGAAGAAACCACCAGAGGCAATTGAGCAAACCTGTACCTAGGGGGTTTGATCCCTCTCCACAAGAACATTGGCCTTGGAAAGCCCAAGACATCTCCCAAGATGCCCATGAAGTCACCCAATAGTATGGACGTTTTGGGAGGTAGATATTGCAGTTTTGACACATGTGATGGCTTGGAGAAGCCCAAGGAGGGCTAACATTTTTCTCCAGGAGGCTGCATTTTCCCTAAAAGGGGCTAACGTCACCCTAGAAAGGGGATGACGTCTCATTATTGCTTGATTAGGGTTTTAATTTAAGACATTTAATGTAAAACAATATGATTTTGGTATTTTGGCCTTGTCAACCTTTTTATGACCTAAAAAGTAATTAAGGTCATTTCCACTGTATAAATTGAGGGTTTTTATCTTCATATTTTGATCATCTTTCACTCACTCATTAGTAAGCTCTGAAATTTGTGCCCTTCTTAGGGTTATTGGCTGAAATTTTGAGGCGCACTTGTCGAAAGAAGATTTTACTTGGAATTTTTGGCATTTCTCTTGGTGGAAGGTGTTACAACTAGGGTTTTTCTATATTGTTTCTTGGTTTATGTAAGTGAATTTCTGCAAACACTTCTTCATTTAATGGTTTTAGTTTCATTTACTTGCATATGTTATTATATTTTGTTGAATCAAACCCTAAGTGACAAGCACTAGTTAATGTCCTTGTCTCATGTCCCCATCAAGATTTTGAGCCATTTGATTTGTTGAAGAGGATAGAGACTTGCCATAGAAACACTCTATCCATATTCTTGTAGCTAGCCATTTTTTCTTGTTTGTTGAGCTAAGAAGAAGAAATCACACCAAGGCCTAGGTCTCTACACTTTGGTGAGATGATTTTCTCTAGGGTTTGACTAGTGAAGCCTTGCTTTAGCAACACATCACTTGCAAACTTTCTTGTGTTAGTTTTATTCAATCATTTTTCAATATATCCATTTTAATCATTTCCATCAAAGCTAAATAAGGAGGAGAGAGCACTTACGCCTAGGGTTTATACGCTAAAGTGAACCTCTCTCCCCTAGGGTTTCATTTTTGAGGCCTTGCTATAGAAACACCTCAAAATTTAACCTTCTTTTCTTTAGTTTCATATTTATCACTTAGCCCTTCATCCTTTGCATCCTCTTTGACTCCATATTCCCTAGTATCACACTGGTCTAAGACCTTATTTCTTGAGTGTCTTGATCACAACTTCAAACAAACAAATATTTTGAATAAACCCTAACTCTTACTAACCCTATTGTTGTCGTCACCTTCTTGTGCTATAAAACACCTTTGTGCATATTTCATTTTACTTCTAAAGAAATTGAATGGCTATCTAAGGAATCATTTATAAAGTGTGATATTGTTACATTGAATGCCAAGTTTATTTAGCATTTATTTGAGAAGTAATATTGTAATCATTGTTATTGTACAATCATTGATTTACTTCATAAATACTATTTCTCAATTGCTTATTATCATAAAGTAATTGATTATATGAAGTACTAACCAGTAAGCAAAATTGCACATGTAGTTTCATTGTTGCTTTGTCTCGGGCAGGTACTCTTATTGGTTGCTACTTCCATTTATTTCTATCTTTATTGGCTATAAGCCGAACTTTATGCTCGATGGTGACTTGTGAGGGGGGCAATTATCCTTTAGCTCTTAAACCGTTTGCCTTCTCAAAACCCCATATCATCGGGGCCGTCTCCCCTGGGTCTTACCTCCTTAAATAGAAAGAACCTTACCATTGAGGGGACAATGGTGGGACTGGTTCAGTTATGCCAGTTTGACCTCTTTTCATCCATCCATTATCCTAACTACAAATTGTGATATAAAAATGCTCATGTCCTTAAGAGAGAGCTCATGTAAGGAGAATGACACCTTCTATAGGACTCTAGGGGAGAACCCGTTAGGACATTCCCATGGTCACCTATGTGGGAGATCCAGTTAGGATAATGGCGTTATGGTGAAAACTACATGGGAGGGCTAGTTCTAGAAAAGTTCAAAAAATGGCTCAAAAAGACTAAAAACTTAAAAAAACCAATCAATGACTCTATAAACTCTTCAATGAGGAAGAGATAAGGGGAAATAGATCAGAAACAAGTATCAAACAACAAATATCTAATCAAAAGCAAGGGATTCAAGAGGAAAATGATTCAAAGTCCTCCCCCAATGGAGTCACCATTTTTATGTTGTAAGAAATATTACCCCATGAATAGGCTAAGCTCCCCTTTGAACCAACACCCATATCTTTGGTTCAAATGCATAAGTAAAAAAAATGGTTTCTAATTTCCCTATATATCTAACTCAATCAATCAAGCAAAAGAGAAGAATAATGTGGCGTACCTTGTTGCGATATCCATCCTCGTTGCTCCAATATGTAGGCTTGATCTCCAAGATCCTAAATGCAAATGAAACCTTGCAAATACTAGCAAATGAACTCTTCTTCCTACTCTATATGATTATATAAATAAAATCTATCTATGAAAATGAAATTATAATAGACAAGCAAATGTATAATACATGAGCTTGAAGGGAATAGGCCAAGGTGATATTAATTGGAAAGTCAAAGAAGACACTTACAAAGCATGATTGACAATGCAATATCTTAACCAAGATTTCCTTGTCCAACCCCTTGAATGAAACTTGAAATCAAAATGTTGAATTATTTCCCCAGGATCAAAGGTTTGATACCTCAAATATTTCCCTCTTCACCATGGAAATCCCTCATTATATAGGATTTGGAAGCTTAACCACCATGGAGAAGATCACTCACTAGATCCACTAAATTGGGATCTCCAAGATTTTTAGGGAGAAAATATCTCTCAAAAATTTTAGGAAGAAAATATCTCTCAAGGATTTTAGGGAGAAAATATCTCTCAAGTATTTTAAGGAAGAAATATCTCTCAAGATCCACCAAATTAGGATTTTGGTTTGATAAAATATCTCAACCATCCATGAGAATCTCGACTTCTCATTGAGATTAGGAAACTAAATGTGAGGTGGATTCTTACACTAAATAAATTTCCTTTTTTATCAATAATAATGAATAAATCATGAGAACATAGTATTTTAACCTTCATGTGATATATTTCTCCTCCACACTGACTAGGGATTGTGAAAAATGTTCTTTCATGGTGTCAAGGTGTTGTGACACTTAGTAAAGTGCATACGACACTTAGTAAGGTGCATATGAAACTTTGACAAAGTGCATGCTACAATTAGTAAGGTGCATACAACACTTTACGACACTTACGACACTTAGGCGTAAATAGGTGTGACATTTTGGTGTGTAACAACAGTGTTCTCCTTCTCATATCACTCAATTCACATAACTCTTAATAGAGTTCAAATGTTCTTTTCCTGGTCCTACAAGGATCTAAAGGTTTTCAATATGCAAGAGATAGTCCATGACATACCCATAATCCCTTATTTGAAGCCTTACAAGAAAAAGAAAATGAAGAACAACCCTACTTTAGAAAAAAAAATTAAGGATGAATTAGACAAGATGGAAGGAGTATGGGTCATATACTATGTTCACTATTCATAGTGGGTATCCAATTTGGTTTCCATAAGGAAAAAAATTGAGAATATTTAGTTGTTTGTTGATTTTCGACATTTGAATAAAGTGTCCTTAAAAGAAAACTACCTTATCCAGCATATGGAGGAGATCCTCCAACAAGTCTATGGGCTCAAATAATGCCTCTTTTAGATGGTTTCTCAGGTTACAATCAGATATCCCTCAAACCTTCTGATAGTCACAAAACCACCTTCACTACTTGTTGGGGAACATATGCATATCACAAGATGCCTTTTGGTTTGATAAATGTCAGAAGTACATTTCAACAATCCATGGCCATTTCTTTCAAAGTCTTGTTGGGTAAAATTATAGTTGTGTACTTCAATGACCTCATAGTTTTCTCCAAAGAATGAGGTAGTATTTTTGATAACCTTATGCAAGTGCTTCTTATATGTCGTTATTTTGGCATATCCTTAAATCCTAAGAAGACCATTTTCAGTGTCATGGAGGGAAATCACTTCGGCCAAATTATGTCTCAAGAAGGTGTCAAAGTTGACTCTAAGAGAGTGGTAACAATCAAAAGGATTTTGTTACCTACCAATAAAAAATGGATGCAATATTTCTTTGGAAAGATAAACTTCCTAAGATGCTTCATTCCTGATTTTTCTCAATTTGTCAAACCTCTAAATCATATTATGAAGGACATTTGGTTCAAATGGGACCTCCCTACACGTCATGATTTTGATTCTATTAAGCAAGTCATTTCTTTGAATCCTTTGGTGATTGGTCTTGATCACTCTAAATACTTTGTCATGTACACTAACTCATCAGAGGCAACTATTTTTGCACTCTAATTGCCAAAATACCATGAGGAAAACCTTCGACCAATTTTCTATGTAAGTCAAAATTTGAAGACACATAAATTGAATTGTTCTCAACTTTAGAAACATAGTTATTCTTTGTATAAATACTTGGCTCTATTCTGACATCACATCCTAGGCCATAAATTTCATCTCTTTGTTACTATGTCTCTCTTAGTCACTACTTTGAGTCAAACTGAGCTGCATAGTAAATGGTCCAAGTGAATCATGTGCATGCAAGGATATGGATTGGATATCAAATTGACAAAAAGCATAAGGGGAACATGGTTGGATGAATTTATAACTCAATCCCATGTCATAGTCATAGTTGAATCATCTCAAGTCGAAGACTTGATTTCTTACGAAGAAATGGTTAACAAAATTGATTTAGCCTCACAACCATGGTACAAACCTATTGTATATTTTCTTATGAATGGTGTTTTCCCACCGGAGATGGAAACTAAATAAAATAGATCACTTTGCTTACAATTTGTCTTGCAATATCAAATACTTTATTAGAGAAACCTTGATGGAGTTTTGTTGCATTGTCTGACTCATGATCAAGCCCAAATGGCACTTGAACAATGTCATTTTGGGGTTTGTGGAGGTCACTTTTTAGCCAAAACCACTACAGAAATTTTTACATACAGGTTAATTTTGGCCTTCACTCAACCAAGATGCTCATTTAATGGTTCGAAAATGCGAAGCTTGCCAATGTTTCACTGGGAAGCAAAATTTAGTTGTTTTACCTCTTAAACCTATTGAATAACAAGTCCCTTTCGCAATATGGGGTATAGAATTCATTAGGGAAATCTCTCCACCTTCAAGTGAAAGTCATATATTCATCTTAACTGCTACCAACTACTTTATGAAGTGGGATGAAGAAGTTTCCCATAGGAATGCTACAAAAAAATAGGTGGTAGAATTCATTGAGCATAAATTTTATCCCGCTTCAACACCCCTAATGAGATACTAACTGATAACATATCAACTTTGATGTTTGATGTCATGCTTCACCTTGGTGTCACATATGACATCCAACTTTTCAAATATTCCACCTATTACCCCCAAGGTAATGGATTGGTCAAATCAACCAATAAAAATCTGATTTGTATCCTTAAGGTAATAGTAAAAAACAACAAGTGTGATTGACACACTTGTTGGATCATGTTGTCATTGATGCTAATGGTTTGATTGATTGATGTCAAGAGATTGATTAATGTAAAAGGATTGATTGATTTATGATTGATGATTGATGATTGATGTAATATAATATGTATTTTCCTTGATGAGAATGCATAGATGAAGATGGATGAATGAGTTGTCATTGATATGATGAAGATGGATCAATGAGTTGTCATTGATACATGATGAAGATTGATCATTGTGGTTTCATTGGTATATGATGCATTGTTGGAAAAATGTATATATGACTCATTATTGTCTTATCATGATTGATAAGGTGCACAAATGGATTAACTCCAAAGTGGTCCCCTTATG
>JZKD02S0920001.1:17323-39805 GCA_000966675.3 Picea glauca | reverse complement strand
CTTGGATTTTGCCTCAAGCTTTGTTCTATTTTCTTTATCAATATGGACAAATGCTTCACAATAGAAAGTTTTCAAAAAAGAATAGTTTACCTTTTTTCCTATCCATTCCTCCTCTGGAATTCTACCATCCAAAGAGGTTGAAGGTCCTTTGTTTATTAAGTAAAAAATAGTATCTACAGCATATTCCCAAAACTGTAAGGGAAAACTAGCATGCAATCTCATACTCCTTGCACTCTCCATGATTGTCCTGTTCATCCTTTCTGACACACCATCTTCTTGTGGTGTTCATGGAACTGTCTTCTCTCTACGAATCCCATGGTATGAAAAGTAATCATCAAACTCCTTGCTGCAATATTCACCTCCATTATCTGATCTGAGACACTTCAACTTTTTTCATGTCTCATTCTCAACCAAAGCTTTCCATTTCTTGTATCAAAAACATCATATTTTTGTCGAATGCAATAAACCCAAGTTTTTCTAGTTTCATCATCAATAAAAGTAATATAATAATGAGATCCACCAAGAGATGATACCTGAGCTGGTCCCCATACATATGTATGCACAATCTCTAACCTTTCACTCTTCTTTTCTTTTCCAACTCTGAGAAATCTGACTCTCTTATGTTTTCCATAAACACAATGCTCACAGAAGTCCAAATCAAATCGTTTAAGATCTGGCAACAAATTTCTTTTGTGAAGTATTTGCATCCCCTTCTCACTCATGTGTCCAAGCCTATGATGCCACAGTTTTGTATCCACTCCTGTAGAAGCTAAAGAGATAGAAGAGTCGGTATTACCAGTACATAAATACAATGTACCTACCTTCTCTCCTTTCTCTATCACCAATGATTCTTTGATGACCTTCCACGTCTTATCTGTAAATATGGATATACAACCTTCACTTGCCAACTGCCCTGTTGAAATTAATTTTTTCCTTAAATATGGAACATGTATTACCTCTTTCAACAACCATCGGTTTCCATTGCGTTGCTTTATTTTTACCTTTCCCATTCCAACAATTTTGCATGGTGCATCGTCGCCCAAATGAACTTGTCCAAAATCACCTTGAACATAATCTAGAAAATGTTTCCTATGGGGTGTGGCATGAAATGAAGCCCCTAAATCTACTACCCAAGACTCAAAAATGTTATCTACAGAAAGAATCAAAGCATCTTGTAACACATCACCTGTTACATTTGCTTCCTGATTTCTCTCATGATGTCCTTCTCTTTGTTTCTTTGGAGCTCTGCAGTCTTTCTTCAGATGTCCTTTCTTCCCACAATTCCAACACTCTATCTTTCCAAGTTTGGATTTGGATATACCCTTCCTAGAATTCCCACAGCTCCCGAAAGACTTTCATCTATCCTTTTGTCTTCCCCTATTCTCCATGTTCAACGCATTTCCTGATGTCTCACCTGTGCTTTTCCGTCGCATTTCCTCACTAAGGATAACACCAACAACATCATCAAATTTTAAAGTATTTGAACCAGAGACATAGTTACTTACATCCATGACCAAGACATTCCAGGTTTTTGGCAATGAGCACAAGATTAGAAGAGCCCTGACCTCATCATCAAAGTCCACTTTTACAGAACTTAGTTGATTAGTAACCGTATTAAAATAATTTAATTGATCTGTAACAGACTCACCTTCCGACATATTCATATTAAATAGTCTCTTCATTAGAAATACCTTATTGGACGCCGAGGGTTTTTCATACAATTTGGCCAATGTGTCCATCAAACCCTTCGTTGTTTTTTCTTTGGAAATATTGAAAGCCACCGACACTGCCAGGCTCAGCCATATCGTTCCTAGAGCCTTTATGTCAAGAATCTCCCATTCTTCATCCTTCGTAGCCATCGGCTTCTTTTCTATTCCGCCCAATGGTAGGAATAGATCCTTTTGATATAAATATTCTTCCATCTGCATATTCCATAACTGGTAGTTTTGGCTGTTAAATTTCTCGACCCTAAACTTTCCATCTTCCGACATTGCTCCCACTCGAACCAAGAGCCCTCTTTTCCTACGAGTTACCTTTCACTCTGATACCAATTGTTATAAAACAGGACTGTGGAGAAATAAAATAAAACAAATGCAGAAACAAAACAAAGAAGATACACAATACAATAGAGACACAGATTTACGTGGTTCACCCAGTGTGGGCTACGTCCACCAGAGAAATTGCCAGGTCCTTCCTCTATTATTATCCAGCATATGAAGGGATACAACCTACAACAAACCTGTTGTAACTTCCTCTTCTTTCTCTCACAGTCTCCTATCTCAGAATATAGTATTCGCCATCAACCATAGCCGCAATACATTTCCCTCATAAAAGAGAGTTGCCTTTTAGGGAAAAAAACCCTAACATAATATCTATCATTAGATCTGCGACCTTATAATGAACGGTCCATATTTACAATGAAATTACAATATACATTTACAAGGCAATTTTTCCTTCGAGGGCTTCACCCCCGAACCCCCGCTGGGGGCCCGCTTTCCCCCAGCTGGGGGGATAGCCCCCCCCCGGGACCCCGCAGAGGGGGTACCCCCCCTCTACACTCCCCTGCGTGGAAGAGTGTACATACTTATGGGGTGTAAATAATTCATGGGGTATAAACACGGCTAAAAGTAAAAGACCTCTTAATCAGGAAGATAATCAGGCTCCACAACCAACATAGTTCTTGAAAAGGCCTTTCCAACAGGCTATAACGTGCCTAAAACATAGATTGTATGCAAATGGTATGACCACGGGAAGTTAATGTACTAACTTACCCCAACGGGGACCACATGAATTTTGGCGCTTCATCTCCTAGTGTTAGGATTTTCGATGTCTAGGATTTTTGCATTCATGTTTATCATAAAAGGCCTTTAGAGTATCATTGTAATAATCTTCTTGTGAATGAGCGTAAATATCACATCTCTTCTCAGAGATAAAGATTCCACCATTATAGTGAGTCTTACAATCTTTATTTTTACAGTCTCTGTACATTTATTTCATTAATAGAAATCATCTATTGTTGTATTTCTATGTTTCTGGAAATTTTTATGTGTATTTAATTGTAATATCTATGCTTTCATTTCGTTTAGAAAATAATCTAGATCATGAGCCCCTGGCCTAAGCTCCACCTCGGTCCCCCCTCTGTCCAAGGCTGAGCCACCACCAAATCCCACCCCAACGAATACCCCATCCTTTGCACTAGGCATGAGCTCCACTACGCGGGTAATGACTCCTCTTTGACTATGGGAACAACTCCTTGGACTCTCATTCAACCCATATGAACAAACACTCGACCCCTCGTCTACTCTATAGGTGATGCCTCTTCTCTTCAAATTACAAGGGGATAGCCAATCCATGGTTTATTGTCCCACCCCTATGCACAAACCCTCATCCCCTTTACACATGGTGGTCGAGATACCCTCCACCATACTCGTCAAACCTCCTCTTGATGCTCCTCCAACTGATCCATGTCCAATCGTGTGCTCTCCCCACTACAACATGATTGACCCTCCACTTTGGGATCCTCCACACACACAACCACATTCTACCATGAGCTTTAACTCTACCCGGGCACACGTCCTCGACCTGACCACCACCAAGTTGCAACAACAAATAAAAAGAGAAAGGAGCAAGGGGGTCTTTCACCAGGGCAGAGCCACCACCACTCCTCCAACCGACTGACTGCCCCAGGTTTTTTTTTTATATATTGAAATTTTTATGATGTGGTTGCATGGGTCATGGGAACAAGACTGGGGTTTTGTTTCTAAAGTATGGAGGGGGTGGGGGGTTAAATATTTTATTTTTTTATTATATATTTATATCTTAAAAACAAAAGTTAATAATTATGAAATAAAAAGTAATATTTAAACAAATTATAGATATATGTATTATATAGTTTGAAACTATAGGTAAAAAAATTAATATTACCCCCTAAGGTCATTGGGATTTTTAATTATGTATCTCCCTCATCTGGAGGCATATTTTCTCCCTGGGATAGTTAAAATGACTAGGAAAAACTGTAGAAACCACCCATGGTATTCACATTCAAAAATTCACCCTGGTTTTTCATAGAAACTTTCTAGAGCGTCAGGGACTCTAAATTGACCAAAGAACATGTGTTAGAATGAGGCCTAATTGGGGGCCTCTGGGGAAAATTGAGCCAAACAAAAGAAACCTATTTCATCTACAGCCATGCTAACTTGTACTAGTTGGAAAATTTTGAAATTGAACCCATATTCCAGTCTTAATTTAAATTATTTTTCTGCTCATCCCTCCAACTAGCCCTTTTCTCATAACCCTTTATGGGGCCATATATCACTCATTCAGAGCCTGATTTGTGGAAAATGAAAGGAATTGGAAAGATGATTAATATATCTACATCACGTAAGCTTAAAAAATCAGATTTGTAGTTGTTTGGTAGGAGGGAACAACCTCCAAGGTTCAAGCCTAGGGGGTCCCTTCACCAAATCAAGCCTAGATTGAAGCTTTCCTTCACCATCTCTCGGGAGTCTTTATAGGAAACAAGAGGGGGGGGGGTGTAAAATCAGCTCTGAAAATTGAATGAATATTGGTAATTTCCTTACATTCAATGGCCAAACCCAACACCCCCTTGCCCTCTAAATCATCTCAATTGTTCCTCAGCCCTTGGGTTGTCCTCCTAGTGAATCTAGAAATTATTAATGGCCTTGGTCACCAAGAATCCACCTCATATAAAACTATAGAATATGGAAACAATCAAGATTCCATTGGGATGGCACAAATCCTAAGACAAGTGATGAGGTCACACCCAATCTTATCATTTTCCCAAATGAATTTTTGTAACCTTTTTTGTTTTAAATGATTTACATTTGATTAAAATATTGTAATTAAAGTATCAAATAAAAACATATTTTATTTATTTTTGGATAAGGACAAAGAACTTTAGGGTTTTTCCACTCATGAATTTCCCAAAAGGGACAAGTGTCTTGCCACCTAACCCTATCCTTCATCTCTCCTTTATAAATAAGAGGAAGGATTTGTACAAAGGGAGATTGGTTGAATAAATCATAAAAGCTCCGTTGAATTTTCTCTAAAGAGTCTAAGTGTTTGTTTGTACTTATTCTCCTTTCAGTTGTTGGATTTGTTTTCATGTTAGTTAAGGGTTGAGGGGTA
Source organism: Picea glauca (assembly GCA_000966675.3). Lineage (NCBI taxonomy): Eukaryota > Viridiplantae > Streptophyta > Pinopsida > Pinales > Pinaceae > Picea > Picea glauca. The sequence continues at coordinate 34,657 of JZKD02S0920001.1, read as the reverse complement.
GTATTAACTACTTTATATGTTAGCTATTTGTAGGAGGGATTGGTTAGCTAGGTATTTCTCATTGTTTTATTTGGTTTAGCTTGTTGGTTTTCACTTATAACAACTATATTTAACTTGTTTAAAGTGGTTTTGTGCACATTTCCTGAAGGATATAAGTATTTCAACCATAGTTAGTGTTTAGGAGGGCAAGCGGTCCCTTAGGAAAAACCTCAAATCCCTCTTTTCATTGCTAATTATTGTTTTCTACTTCTTCTCATTTCATTCCTCTTTTAGCTTAAAATTTATGCCATTTATATTGTTGTCCTAAATAGGAAAATTGAACATTTTGGTGAATTTATTCTTTCAGGACAACCATCTTAATTGACTGTTATATAGTTGTAATTTACAATTTTCTAATTTATTTAGTTCAATTTTGTTTATTAAAAATCACTAAAATTGCATTTATTATATAAGTTAACTAGATTTCAATTTTTGTTGACCAAGAGAAATGCTTGAGAAAGCAAAACGTGATCTCACCAGGTGGATGGTTTGGTATTTCAATTCATGCAATTTCATTTTCTAGACTACTAAGAATCAAATGCATGGAATCTTCATCAAGGTCCCCTCAGAATTTGTCTACTTGGTATCAATCAAGTGATCTTGATTTTATCTTGTAAATTACACAATCAAGAAGTTGATTAGATTAGTTTGGTTGAAATACTACTCTACTTGGATAAGCTTAGCTAAAATTCCCTCAGGGGGGTTCTGAACCTCTTCCTTTGCACATGTATATTTCTTCCATACAAGTGGCTTTAAGAGCCCAAAAGCACTAATCAAGGAAAAGGGTCTAATTTTGCACAATTCATCCACTCGGTTATTGTTTGGAACCCCGGTTTACCCTGAGAACTAATTTCAGATATTTTCCCAAGGCCTTAAGGGAGAGAACAACTTTCTGATCTCTTTTATTAATTTGTTGTCCCAAAAATCAACAAGCTCGTTTTCATCCCCTTGTCTATGATTTTCACCCCCTAGGCAATTTTGGCCACCCAGGAAGCTAAGGGAGGATGGAAACACTGATGGAAACACTTATTCTAAATTGTTGGGTATGTTAGGCCACTAGGTATTGATTCATTAATTATATTATTCTATTATTGCAACTAACCAGTATTAATTATATTATTGTAAACCGATCAATTGCATTTTTGGAAACCTAGCCGGACTAGGACATCGAGTGAGGTCCATAATATCCATAGAGGTAGCCAACTCAGGGAATTGACCCCGTGACCTCCTACTTGTAAGTCATAACACTAAAAAAATCAAACTAACCCACTAGGATTTATCTCCTTTATATACATTAAGGAGATTCTTTTGATTTGTAATATCATCTTGTGCATTTGGTATCTTGTAATAGAAGGTTTCCCCCTTGAAGATGCTTCTTATACATTCACTTTTTCACTTGATTTAGGCATGACATTACCAAATTGGGTATTTTTAATGTTTATCTATCTATTTGTTCCATAAAATTATTTCTTTATGAATACAATATCTAATTTTAGTGCGAAAGTAAAAGATCTCTTACATCAAAATATTCCATGTTCCACAAAATCACCTTCACTCTTAGAAAATGGTTATACATATCTTTCAATGGCCTAAGTAATGTTATACATCTAGGTTTTATATTTCTATACAATACATCTCAATATAAAACACATTGTCTTTCTTGGGAGGTTATAATTTTATTTCCCTTGAATCAATTATTTCTATTAGCATTATTTTTATTTTTGGAGTTTGGAAGGATTCTCCTATTATTTTTTCCTTATTTCAAAATTGTAAAAGCTATATACCAAAGTCACATTATTGCATAGACATGCAATGTCTTAAAAATATCTCTCGACTTGTTTGGTTTTTAAATCTAGAACATTTGGAACAATGGCATAGGCCAAAGAAAATATATCCTACTAATTCCTTTAAAATAAATTGTTTTATTATTAACCATATCCTCTACACACCTTCAACTAGAATATTTTTTATTGTTTTGAGTGATTGATACCCTTATTAGTCCCTGCCTATTGTAAACGATTTCCATTTTTCAAATACTTCAGCACACAAATCAAATAATTTAACCCTAAGTTTTATTTCCATATTCCTTTAACACTTTTTCTTGGCCTACCAAATATTTACAACACTTTTGTTTAACCAATTAGAAATTTCGAGGCCTTATTTGGCCTCATATCTAGGCAATTTCATTTAAAAATTAAAGAATACATGATATATTTATACTGCATTTCCGAGAGGTAGATTAATGCTAGCCCTTGAGGCTAGCATTAATTCAGAACATTAAATGCTTGTACTTAGCCAAGGATTACCTCATCACATGATTTTTCTTCATGCAAGAAGCTGATGGACACAAATCACCTATTGTTTGAATATGTGTTTAATAGTTGTAAACCTTAGCCAAGTGTTTGAATGATTGTAAACCTGCCACTATATAAATCCTTAGCTTCTCTCATGTTTAAGAGCTGGACATCCATGTTATCCAATATGGTTTGTGAGCCGGGAAAAAGGGATCACCATTTTGATCGCCATTGATGGAAGCATATATGTAACAGTTTGTTCGGCCCGCTGGCTTGATCAGGTTGCTTTCCCCTCAAGTCACCCCAGTCCTGCCTGTCCAAGTTCAACGTCCTCCTCGCTACGCTCGCCCCCATAGGTTCAAGTAGTAGGATAATAGTCTCATAGGCCAGACTTCAATTTAAGAAGTAAGTTGTAGAAGCAGTAACCTATTTAGAGAAATAAATAGGCACAAATAGGTTGCAACAAATTTCCCCTCGGGTTGCCTGTTCTGAGTTATCGAGTTAATGGTTCCTTCTTTCGAGCTTGCTTAAATCCACATGCAAATATTTATGGATTGTAGCTTGAATGGTAGGAAAATACCATTCGTAAGTGAGTAAAGAACAGAGTGGAAGATTTCTCCCATGCAACAGATGATTAGACCGCGCGTGAGGATAAGATACCTGTGACTCTCTTCATGCAAATCTTTTTGGCTTGTATCTTGACTGACACAAACATACCATTTGTAAGTGAGTAAAGAACAAAGTGGAAGCTTTCTCCTGTGCAACGGACGGACGGAACGCGTGTGAGGATAAGATACACTCTCTAAATTTTGTATGCTTTCATTTTGGTCTCCATTCTCCTTCCCTTCCTTTCTCACTTCTGCTTCCGGTAGTTCGTACTTAATCCGTAGCTCTACTTCCTTAAGTTGTAGTTCACTCTCCCTTTAAGAAAGATGTCGCACTAGCTTGTTGTTCAGGCTGGTTTCATAGGAATGAACTGACCTTTCATGGAGACCAGACCACAAACATTCAAAACTACAACCACCTGAATGATTACATGAACACCTCAACGATTACATAAACCTATAAACACAATTATATTTTTGTCCATGACAAGAGTCTGCAGACAAAGGAAAAATCATGAATACACACTAGCGAGATATGGAGATCAGGAGCCTTGTATTCCTGTAAGCACACATATTGGCCCGAGCATTTAAAAGTACCCTATTTAAATTTGTGTATTAAATTTCCCCTTTTCGATGACCTGCGACACCTGGAAATAAATTTTAAACAATATGTATACCCTTGATGTGTGGCACTTGTGTAAACTCATTGTTTATCTTTGCACTGATACTTGGAAATGAAAAGATGCATGTCTACATGTGCTTCTATCTTAGGATGAATCAATTCCCTTTACACCTGGCGTTGATAATTTGAAAACCTGGAAAATTAGTGCTTGGCGATCATGCCGATAGGTAGTTTGAATGATAACACCATCTGTTGAAAACCTTGGTTCTCATTTCCTTTTTTTATTTAAATTTGTGGGATACCATTTATTAATAAAGAAAATAAGTGCTCGATGGGTCTAAACTGTAGAAAATTTCAAACTTATTAGGCCCATTGTGATCTAAGTACACATAAATTTATTATCTATTACTTTTTTATTAGGTGAGAAAGGTTTAGCTAGCAATGACTTAAATCAAAATTACAAAAACCTTCAGCGATCGAAGCATAATCATATTTTTGAATCAGCTCGGAGACTGGGCTCGGGGGAAGGAGGTAGAGGAAGAAACATTAAATGTTTTCCCTTATTCACATACATTTATTCTCAAGATAAGCAATAGTGAATCGATCTTATTTATGTCCAGAGTGGCTCCCATAAGTAGTGAGGATCTACCTTGTCTAAAACAGGTGTGTTCATACGGGTTTCTTCACTCTCCCATAATGACAAAGGGTCTGTGTTGTCTAAAACTAGCACGTTCATGTGGGTGTCTTCATTCTCTTGAAGTGACGGGATGTAAAATTGGGCTCTGAGACTTCATGATATCCAAATATGATGGTTAAGAAATTGGCATGTTGTTGAGTAATGCTAGCTACCTGTGCTTATGTGGAAGTCAATTGTAATTGAAGATATGGCACTTTATTCTGGAGATCATTGATTACTCCTACACAACCATGGATAGTATCTCGAATTATTTCCCTTTCTTCATACACCATGTTGCTTACTACATCATCTCTCTTCTCGTATGAAATATCATGTAACACAGTAATGCATCATCATAGAATTAACCCATCACACATTGCTTTTACAAATATGAAAGCTTTAGGATCAGTATGATCAGATGATATCATACATAGAGGATCTTAATTATTACTCTTCAAACACATCTTCATGCCATAAAGATGAGAGTGAATGTACACAAGTATTTTATCCTCTAATTTGATTCTTGTTTACATAATAGGTTTCGAGGAACTTGTAATGGGATCATGAAGATGATTTATTCTATGCAAAATAATTGTAGAAACAATTAATGATGTAGTTGTAGACAAATTTAATAACCGACTTGAAATATTTGAGGTCGCTACTTTCTTACCATTTGCAATGGGATATAATTCATGAAAAAGAGGTTTTAGGTAAATTCTCGGCTATTTGATTCAACAAATACAATGGGATTTTCATATGGAGTATAAGCACAACATTCCCATGCAGGGAAAATTCAAGAGAGGATGGCTCTAGACTCATTGCAAGCAATCCACTGTCTATCTCATCCTGCCTACCTGTCCAATTTTTATCTTATATTATTTAAAATTATAATATATATGAGTTAATGTTTACCGATTTGGTAATCTTAATGAATACTTTCATACTTGAATATAAATATAATGGTATAGCTTATATCTTTGACATTTACGCAAGGATAACAACACGTTTCTTATAGATAAAATTGCATCTCAGAAGGTTTTGAATATTGCCCGGACAGACGAACCACAATGGCTTTTATATCTTGCTTCAGCCATAAATTGGGAACTCTTGCTATTCACCTTGACCCCCTACCTTCCCTTGTTTCCAAACTACCCACCTTAATAACTAGGTTTGGTCTCACCACGAACTAAATGAAGCGCTTAAGAGGTACCACTATTTAACCTTATCTTCTCAGGCTCTTATCAAGATGGGTTCAGACCTAGGAAATTGATTTATCACACACACTTGCCTTTGGAAATCTTAGGACGTACATGACATAACTCTTTACATATGAGCATTTGGTTATAGACTTTACATGGTTTTTTATCTTAGATCTTTAGGTACAAGCATCGAATCCAAAATTGTCGAGGCTTACAATACTCGGGAGAGCGTAAATCTTCTTGTATATAGGTTCAAATCTATGAAAGAAAGACTTTTATAGTTTCAATGAAAGAAAAAGAACTCAATTTTTGTCTGAGCAACATCTAAAGTCTTTGAAATTCCAGCATCTCTAATGGCCTTTATGATATTAAACTGATCCAAATTCTAAGGAATGGCAACTGCGGATATTACTAAGTATACTTGTCATATCTATTGATATCAATGACTGGAAACAACAAGCTCCTCTACCTTCTGGGTAGGGACTTGTTGCTCTGCAACCTGTTTAAAAAAAAAATTGAATTTGAAATGAATACCTTTGAAGTATAATAAGATGCTTTGTGCTAAAATCAAACTTCATGTTTAATAAAACTTTAGAGTTATAATATAGACTTAAATAATACCTACTTTCCTAACAATTTATCATTGAAACTTTAATTGAGATTAGTTATAAAGGATTTTCATCCCAACATTACATTCTATCTTTGATCTCCCCATAATTTGATATTTTCCATCTTCTTAAAAAAAAAATTGTAAGTGCTAAGTAAAATATAAGAACACTAGTAATATGATTTTAAATAGGGCTAGGCTGAAACTTATATAAAAAAGCATTTTCAATTAGCATACCTCTATATTAGTCAAAGGACATTGAAAACTTGATTTCCACAAACATGTCTATGGTTGAAATTTAGTATGTTATTTGTGTTGATATTATAGCACATTATTAAAACATATTTGTTGATAACACATTATAAAATGTATAGTAGTGATAACCTAAACGAGTGTTGCAGGGTAGCGTAGTCCCTGCCAGGTTGGAATGGGAATAAATGCACTGCTATGGTGGGACCGAGCAGAGACACGTGGAAAGAAGCTTGTAGTACAAGTGGTATACATGTAGAGGAGGAATCGTGGCAATGTGTCACAGGCCAACCTTAAGACATTGGGTTGGTATATGACCCCCAAATAACCCCCCGAATTAGTTAATCATAATATTATATTAATATGTGGTTAATATGTGAACGAGGCCATTTTTGCCTAGGGTGTGTATAGTCCAAACATGAGACTTAGAAAATTTTTGTCTCAATGACTTGAAATAAAGGTTCTTGGAAAAAAGGACTAGGAATGACACACATTAAACATTCAAATATAATAAACACAATTACCTAACATCCAACATAGTTGAAGGAAAAAAAATTAGCATTCTGAAAGCATCCCACAATTTTTTTTTCCCAAATTAGTTTTCTTTGAAATTTATCAAAAATTAATAATGTTTGTTACATATTTATGGAATCTATTCCATATTTATGGAAATTTAAATGTGTTTGGCATATATACTAGGGTTGGGGCTCCCGCATACCATAAAAGAAATAAGTACAAGAAATAGGACTGTAGAAATAGGACTGTAGAATAACTAGATTGATAAAGAAAGAAATATGTGATGAGTATATACTTACTATGAAGATGATACGTTTTTGTTTCTCTTGTCGATGGCCACTGGGATCGTGCCAACTGGTTGTTGCCCTTCATCGGTGAGCTTTTCCATTCTCCTTTGGAGCCATTCTTCAATATAGCTTATCATGGGGGCCACGTTGATTTCATCCTGGATTTGTATGTCGAAAATATCGTTTTATAATTTTCTTAGATCCATAGAAATATTATGCAGAGCCTGTTCAATTTCTTCATTATGTGTCGAATAATCCACTAGCCAGTTCTCGACGTCATCTTCACCATATTCAAGGATGTCCTAAAACTTTTCTAAAGATAACCCCTTTAAAATATCAAGTTGTTCATCGAAGGCTTGCTTGGTTAAGGACAAGGATTTAAGGATTAAGTTTGGGTCTTGAACCTTGTTGGTGCTTCCGGCTAATTCTATTTGGGCCAGGTTTCTGAATAATTCTTCTTTCTCTGATATGGCTTCTTCACGTGATTCGACAATGAGTTGTAGGTTCTTCACTTTCTCTTTCCAACATGCTATTAATTGTTTGACTCGCTTTGGAGAGGGGATATACTCTTTTCTTCTTTTCAGATTCAAGATCTTGATGGCATGGTTGGAAAAAAGGGATCACCGTCTATTCATAGAAAATACTTCATTTTTTAAATTCGTCTGCAAATGTCTGTGAAAATCATTTTCCCTCTTTCGAAAGGAAGCTATATTTTGTGATGTTTCCCAGGCTTCAGTAATTAGCTGCATTATTTTCTTGATGTTATTGTCTTCATAGGATATACAGGATGTGAGGAGGTTGGAGGATCCTTTTAACTTGGATGCAGGGGTAGCAGGCACGGTTTTTTCTAAGGGATTGGAAAACATTGGGGTAGAAATGAAAGCCTCATCCAATTCCTTGATTGGGTCGTTCAGTATGGCATTCTTCGCTTTAATTCCTCCAATGGAATCATCAAGAGCATCAACAATTGCATGGTGAAATCAGGAGATTTGGGACGACTGCATTTTCCTAAAGTTAATCTTTGAACGATATTTTACTTTCTTATTTGTTTCATCTCTATTTTCAATAATTAAATTTTTAGATTGGCTGTAAAAACAATGCTCTGGAATACAAAGGATTCATCTTCGTCAAAAATGTTGGTCTCATCTATTTTCATTGTGGAACTATTATGCATCGTGTCCACAGGCGGATCAACTTTGTGCAACAAAGCATCCACAGAAGTTTCAAGTTGCATGTCCTCACTTTCAATTTTAGGTTTTTTGCCTTCCCTACAATGTTTTTTCTCTTCTTCGTCAAGGGAATCTTATAAGAACTATCAATTTTTCGGACTTTTATATCCTCCTCCGTTTGAATATTTCTGGGTTTCTTTCTTACTGGGGTGGGTCATTGAAGTGATTCTCTATGATGTCATGCTCTTAGGAGTGTTTTCTGAGGACTGGACACTCTTCTCACCGGAACCTTTTCCCTGTGGTCTGTACAATTTAGTTGCACTTTGCAATGTCTCTACATCATAATCATCAGAAGAAAGAGTGTTTTCGTCGCTGTCTCTGTCTTCGGTCAAGCGTTTATGGATAAAAGAGCTGATAAATCCAACTGATAGTAAATGTTCTCTAAAAATCCCATTAGGGTCAAACCCTTTTATCCTTTCAACATATTTTAGGTTCAAGCTCTTGAAATGATCTGCAAATTCGTCAATATTGTTGACGTTTCTGAACACAAAGTCCCCAACTTTCCAGGGTAGAGGAATGAATTTTTTTTTTCTCTTGCCTTGGAAAAAATGAAACCAGTGGTTGTATTTCCTTTTTATTTATGTAACAAACATCTTTTCCTTGATGTGACATGGAAGGAAAGAAGGATTTTCCTTGGAGCCAAATATCATTATTACATTGTAATTTTCCTTTCGTTCAAGTGTCCCCTTCTTGTCCAAAAACTTGGTTGCCTAGCCAGACATCTGGGGAGCATCCTTTCCTAACCATAAATATTTGAAAAATGAGACAAATTCATTAAAAACCTCATAAAAACAATGGGAGGCCTTGTGCCTCCACAAGGCCTGGTACCAAAATGTTACTTAGTCGAATTCATAGTTTATTTTTTTGGCCAGAGACAGTTTTGGAAACAGACAACAATGCACTATTGCGAAAATCAAGTAGGATGACATACAAAATTTATTCTCTTCTTTGAATCGTGAAAGTTGGGAACATATTTCAATGGAAATTAGATCCCCCCAATCAAAAATGAATTTTTCCTTGACTGTGAAGTACAAAATATAAATAACTATACAGGAAATTATTTTCGTGGATTCATGTCCCGTTATTCTTGTAAACAACCAAGAAATTTCCCAGAATGGATTTCTAAAGGAACTGACCTGCAACTTTGTGATATCTTCAGGAACTATTGTTGGGTCTTCAAGGAACGCGGGTAAGAGGTCCAACCTGTTATCATGTTTTTCTAGGAATTGTTGTTGGGTCTTCGAGGAACTCGAGTAAGAGGTCCAACCCGTTATCATGTTTTTCTAGGAACTCCTTGCAGTCTTGTCTCCTAAAGGTCAATGTTGGCTCCGAAAATATTAACATCTTGCGGAAGACCTGAGGTGACAAAGAAACAGGAGAATGGTTGTGCAATGGAATAATTATTTGGCTTGAAATATATTTTTCAGCGAACCAAAAGACCACCTCCTTACAGTAAAAAACCTTAGGCACACAGCCTGCACGAGTGATTCCAGAGGTCCAAATCACTTCGTTCTAGGTGGAACGTGATGAATAGTAATATTATGCCCTGGACCACTGGAATTTCTGGTCCTCACGTCCGAAGATATTCACTATATCTCCACAGAACTGTGGTTGAGTTGCTGCCATAAGTTTACGAGAACGTTGTTTTTCTCCAGACGATGTTTGAAATGAAGAGTTGGAAGGGACAATATAACCCTGTGAAAATCTTGGTCCAATGTGTGTGAATGAGATATCTACTCGAGCCTTTTTCTCATTAATAACAATTTCGATGGTTGTTGCATGATGCCTTGTTATCATTAAAGACAAGTACTTGCATACCTAGAAGTGCGAACATGGCAGGTATAGCAATAAGAAATTAAGGATTGGAGATTTTGTGAATGGGCCAACACGACGACCTGTGTTTGAGATAAACAATCGGAAGGGATAATATAACTCTCCATAGATCTTGGTTTAATGCATATTAATGGGATATCTCCTCGAGCATTTCACTTATTAATGATAATGTTGGCAGTTCTTGCATGGTGCACTATTCACATAAAAGGTTACTAATTGCATATTAAGAAAGAAGTAGGAAGGTCGCAGGGACGGGAAAGAGAAATTAAGGAGTGTCTAATTATTGAAAGTGGTCGAACCATCTTCAAAATAGGGTTACAAGGTACAACCATTAGAGGTGAGGGCCAGAGGGTCAAATTGTATGTCTCAGAACTTTTTGAGTGCAAAACGCATAACACAGAAGAGGGCATGATGGGACATTCCAGAGGGAAATTTGTATATCGTGAAACTCCAGGTATTGTTTGCAAGACACAGAACAATGGAAGTGCAATCGTGATCCCTCCTATCCGGGAACCCGCAATCAAAAAAGTGGCTCAATTATGGAATAGGGAAACAGTTGGGTGGACTCGTTTTCACTAATATATTGAAATTTGTAATATATGTCCCATTACATGGAAAGATCTTTTATGCATGTCTCTGGGCAAGTTCTGTGGAAATAGTCAATGTCACTGTCTCGTCGAGCCTTTTTCTTTTTAATGAAGGTATGTACGGTTGTTGCATGATGAACTGTTAGCATTAAACCTTGGTCATTGCATACTTTAAAAAAAGTGTGAAGGTGGCAGGCACAGTAAACAGTGACCAAGAATTGGAGATTTCGTGAACCCGCCAACGCGAGGATCCGTGAAAGAGATTACATGAAATGGGAAAGTATGGAAAGCAGTTGGACGGACTTCAGAATTAAGGTGACAATGGTTCCCCCAGAGACGTGACTTCCCGAGGGTCAAATTGTATGTCTCGGAACTTGAGTGAAAAATGTGTACCACGGAAGAGGGGATGATATGGGAGTCTAGCGATCAATTTGTATATGGAAGAAGTGTGGGAGATCTCCTCGAGCCATTCACTCATTAATGACATGTTTAAGTTTCATGCATGACGAAGTGTTAGCATTAAATCTTGCCAATTGCATATATAGAGAGAAGTAGGAAGGTGGCAGGGATAGGGAACAACAATTAAGGAATGGCTAATTATCGAAAGCAGTTGGCGGTGCTTCAAAATAGGGCTACAAGATATAACCAACAGAGGTGAGGGACCGAGGGTAAAATTGTATCTATTGGGAGTGTTGACCATAGAATGCGTAACATGGAAGAGGGAATGATGGTGCATTCTTGTGGACAAATTGTATATCGTAGAACTCTGACTACTGTTTGCTAGTTGTGAAACATTGGAAACACAGTCTTGAGCATACGAGTTTGGGAACCCATAATTGAAAAAGTGTCTAAGTATGGAATAGGGAAATGGTATGTCAGACTCGATACATAGTAAATGTACCACGTCATGGACATACAACCAACTTGCGGACGTGACTTCCTGAGGGTCAAATTTTATGTCTTGGAACTTGAGTAAAAAAAGTGTACCATGGAAGAGGGGATGATATGGGAGTCTGAAGGTCAATTTGTATATTGTAGAAGTGTGGGATATCTCCTCGAGCCTTTTGCTCATTAATGAAATGTTTAAGGTTCATGCATGAAGAAGTGTTAGCATTAAATCTTTCCAATTGCATATCCAGAAAGAAGTAGGAAGGTGGCGGGAACAGGGAACATTAATTAAGGAATGGCTAATTATCGAAAGTGGTTGATGGCGATTCAAAATAGGGATACAAGATACAACCAATAGAGGTGAGGGCCCGAGGGTCAAATTGTATCTCTCGGTAGTGTTGACTGCATAACGCGTAACATAGAAGAAGGAATGATGGTGCATTCTTGCAGACAAATTGTATATCACAAAACTCCAGGTACTTTTTGCTAGTCACATAACATTGGAAACACAGTCCCAAGCCCGCTAGTCTGGGAACTCGTAATTGAAAAAGTGTCTAAGTATGGAACATGGAAACGGTAGGCCAGACTCGATGCACAGTAAATGTACCACGTCATGGACATATATCCAACTTGCGGCTATAGTGAAAGGAACAACGGGCAGTCAGGCTCATGATGGGGCATTCCAACGAACAAATTGTATATCGCGGAAATCTGGGCACTGTTTGCAAGTCACGCAATATTCGAAACACAATTTTGAGCTCGTCAGTTCGGGAACCCACAATCGAAAAAGTGTCTAAGTATGGAATAGGTAAACAGTAGCCCGGACTTGTTTTTGCTAATATATTGAAATTTGTAATAGCTTTTCCATTACTTGGCAAGATATTTGCTTGTTAATGCCAATTGTTTCATACGAGTGTGTTCAGTTGTCACTAGTAAGACCATAATTAATGTGCATTGGGAAGGGCACGAAGTTAGTGGGGATGGAAGGCAGGGAAATATGGTTTGAAACTTTTGTGAACCCTTGTAGAGTGAAGCTTGCAAGTTCAACATTCCATACTTTGGTAAGTGTTAATTTCCCTCTATCGTTGAAAACTTCGGGTTTAAGGTGCCTTCCTTGTAATGTTCCCGTTCATCGACATCTGAGACAACTTAGAGATGCTATTCAGGCCCAATTCAAAGATGAGGGAGTCGTTTTATGTGAGGTCAACTTTGGGGGAAAAAAATCTTGTTAGCCAACAAAAGATGAGACAAAAATAATTTAAATATGTTTTGATTGTTATTCTCCCTGTATTCGATTATATGTTTGGTTGAAAGGCATGCCTGAAGATTTGTATGTTGAATTTCTTTATTTTATTGATGTAAATTGGAAGGGACATCCAAGTCACCTGCAAAATGCTCCTTTGTTGAAGTACATAGCTTCTTCTAGAAACAAAGATCTGGAAAGTGTATCAAATGTTGCAGATCACATCAGAATATATATTTCATGATAGGGGTGGCAGACATAGCGGCCCACAAAATGGTTTGGAATATTCATAAGTGATGCCAAATATTACTCCATTCCCGAATACACACAGAAAAAATTATAAAATTGGATCCTCACAAACGTGAGAAACTGTATGCGCGTTTGAATCAACATTCTAAAATTATAGAACGTTTTATGCCAAAGTTGTAACAGACTTGACAGAAAACTAGTTTTTATGTCAAAGATTGTTGAGAGACCTCTGGATGTAGTAAAAAAATCGGCATAAAATCTACTTTCGATCACTATTAATACTAATGGGAAGTGTAAGAAGTTGTGATCCTAGGCTCCAGGTAGTTTCACCTTCAGGCATCCAGATGCAATCATATGCAGAGGAATAACAAAAAAAGAGTGCAGTAGCGATACAAAGTTGACCGTATGTGGATTCTATTACTACATCCAGAGGACGGTGAAAAAACTTTGATAAAGAATATGACTTTCTATCAAGTCTGTTACCACACCCAGAAATCACTCAACAAACTTTGAAATAGAAACTTCTATAAATTTAGGATGTTGATTCAACCACCCATACAGTTTCTTACATTCATGACAATCCAAATTTATAATTTCCTTTTGATTATATTCACGAATGGAGTAATATTTGGCGTCATTTCCGAGTATTCCAGACCATTTTTCAAGCCACGATATGTGCGACTCCTCTAACGAAAGATAAATTTTTGTGTGGTCTGCAGAATTTGATACACATGCCAAATATGTGTTGTTGGAAGAAGTTATATACTTCAACAAAGGAGCATTTTGCAGGTGACCTGAAAGTCCCTTCCAATTCCTAGTAACAAAACAAAGAAGTTCAACACAAAAATCTTCAGGCAGGCCTTTCAACCAACCAAAGCATCGAATACAGGGAGAACACCAATCACAAGATACTTGATTTTTTGTGTGTGTCTGAGTTTCTGTTGGCTAACAGAGTTTTTTTTCGCTCAAAGTTGATGTCACATAAAACCATTCCATCATCTTTAAATTGGGCCTGAATGGAATCTCTAAGTGGTCTCACATGTCCATGACCAAGAACATTACAATGAAGGCACCTTAAAGCCCAAGTCTTCGATGACAGAGAGAAATGGGAATAAGTATTTAAAATGAACGTTGGAGGATGATAGTATAATCTTCCATAAATATTCCATAAATCTTGTTTTAATTAATTCCCTCGATATTTTATCTTATTAATTCCAATATTTTTGAATATGTGTGCTGAATAGTCACTAATCACACAAGTTAACATTCCCATATGCAAGAACATTATCAAATATGACAACCTGTAATATATGCACAATATTAAAGAGGGACATGATGTCAAGACCTCTGTGGATGACATGTTTGTGGATGGAAGCGTGGTAGTACAATATTTCACTGTTAATATGATGATGACTTAAAAAAACTAAAATAACCAACACTTTTTGTGAATTCAAGATGGACGCAAAAAAAATTTATCAGATCCCATAATATTCGCCTGTTAATGCATTTTAATGGGAGATGTACTCGAGCTTTCCGTTTATTAAAGCCAATATTTTTGAACCTATCTGGTGGGTTTTCACTAGTAAAATCATAATTAATGTGCATTGGAAAGGGAGAAAGGTGGCAGGGATGGAGGGGAGCAAAAAAATCTTTTAAAATTTTCTGAACCCGGGAGTACTTGAACCCGTAAAACTTTGAAGACTCGACTAAGTATGGAAAGGCGGTTCAGATAGTCAGAGTCATCGTAGGTAGATTCAGTCTTGTGTGTTCGAGGAAATCGGGGTCGAATTGTAGAGCACCGAATTTTTGGGTGCAAGATGTATACCCCGAACATAGGGCACCAGAGTTCGATAGCACCTATCTGCGAACTCGCGTTGATAAAATTGGCTAAGTATGCAAACGAACGACGGTCGGTTGAAATCATGATGTGAGGATATAGATGGAGATGACGATTTTTCAGTTCTCCACCCTAGGAACCCACGAGAACAAAAACGTGACCATGTATAGAACCAGAAATGCATAATAGAGGGGAAGAACAAAAAGGAAAAACGAGCAAGTTTAGAAGAGGAAAAAGAAAGGGAGACAAGAACTTTATCCATCGCACAACAACACTTAACCTCATAACTATGAAGCCATATAAACAAATTAACTATGGGAAAAACATTCTCAGATATGAAATATAGTTGGAGCCCGATAAACTCTAGTTCAAGTCAAAAGATATGTTTATATCTACTGCAAAATTTTGCATATTGTTTTATCTTAGTAGTATTTTTTGGTGGCCCAACTGTAAAACCATGTTCCAATTTGCGTTTTCCAAGTGGATATGTGTTTTTGAAGAAACAAGTACGAAGAGGCTTAATTGCAGCTGCAGGACCTCAATTATACAAAGTTGAATCAAACAAAAATAAGAATCATCCAACGAACCAATGATCAAGCATCAACTAGTCAACCAGGAATTCCGGTGAAGAACAATATTGTCCAAATTTACTGCACATAATATTTTATAAAAAAAACGAAGGAATATATTGTAACATGCATGTTAAGAAAACATTTCATGATGTGAGGCTTGGTAGGTAAACATGTAAGACTGTAAGGGTCATGCAAAGACCTCCCACTGTGCAAACATTTAAGGAAGCTGCAATTTTGAACGATTGGCATTTTGCATCCGCAATTGGAACACCTCCATAACACCCAGTGGCATATAAAAATGGAAATTGAATTTTCTCTTCACATACGAACATGTTCTCAAAGAGGATTTTGACTCAGGCATCTCTAGCATCTAAATTTCACTTGCAAACTGGAAATAAAAAACAACAAATAACGAACATGAATGTAAATCTAGACAACATTGTAGAAGAAAAAAGAAAGGACAAAATGTATTGCAACAGGCCTATCAAGCAATGCAAGAATGCAACCGCAAAACTGAGACCCACCGATGAATGGAGAAGGACAGAAGCACAATCCCTGGCCCACAAACTGTAACAACAGGTCCAACTGCAGATGCAGGACCCCAACCTTGCAAAGTTGAAGCAAAAAAGAGCAAGCAACAAATAACAACACAGTGAAGAAGCACGAAAAGGACCAACTGCAGTTGTAGGGCCTCAACCCTGCAAAATTGAAACAAGAAACAATAATCAACATCCAAGGTACCAAGGAGCAAGCACCAACCAACCAACCAGTAATGTCGGTGAAGAACAATATTGGCCAAATTCACTGCACACAAAATTGTATCAAAAAATTAGGAGGAAAATGTATTGTAACACATCTGTTAAGAAAACATTTCAGGCTGTGAGGCCTGTCAGGTAAAAAATTAAGGATTTGAAGACCGTCCAAAGGACTACCACTTTGCAAGCAATTAAGAAAGGTGCAGTTTTCACAGTTGGTATTTTTCAATACTGGGAGTGATCAAAATCCTCTTGCAGTCGATCTTTGTATGTGATTACTACGACCAACGAAGCAGGACTGTAATGATGTCTTCGTCTCATTCCTGATTGCCAATGTTTGACACAGAACCTACCTCCGTCGCCGACACAGTGACGTATAGGAAAATGAAATTGTATTTTCTCCTCACATACAAAGATGTTCTGCAAGAGGATTCTGACTCAGGCATCCCTAGTAGTGAAATTTCTCACCTAAACACAACACTGAAACCCACCCATCAATGTGGAACAACAGAAGGCTAGTTCTGATCGCGGTTGTAGAATCCCAAGCATGCAAACTGCAACAAGACTGAGAGACAAACAAGAACAACAAAAACACGAAAACACGAAATCAATGAACAAGCAAGGAGCAAGCATGAACCAGTGAAGCAGTAATTCCACTGAAGAACAATATTGCACATATTCACTGCAAAGAACATTGCATTAAACAAACAAACAAAGGAAAATGTATTGTAACAGGCTTGTTAAGTAAAAATTTAAGGTTGTGAGGCCTGTTAGGTAAACATTTAAGTCTATCAGGACTATTGTGTAAACATTTAAGAAAGAATGCAGTGTGGCAAGTCTGTTGCGTATGAAAAAACATTTATTATATTATTTTATAATAATAAAAAAGAATTAGTAACAATAGTTCGAACAATAGACACTATATAAAAAATGTGTGGTTGCACCCAGAGATACTATAATAAATGGTATCGTGACCCGTGCACACATAAGTGGATCAAAGCCCACCCCCATGTCCTTCAACTTTTTAAGCCCAAAGGGGTTGGATCC
>JZKD02S0920001.1:0-11917 GCA_000966675.3 Picea glauca | reverse complement strand
ACTCGCAGGTAATGATGTCCATATATCTCTCTGGAACCATTGTCCTCTCGATTTCGATCTGTTCTTCATTGCTTACTAGTGAATTAGCTGGAGCCATTATATGGTAACAGCTGCAGGCAACACAGAACAAAACCAATTAAAGCAAAATGACACAGATAACAACACTGTTACAGTCCAAAACACAATTAGAGCATTTATTCAGTAAATCTTCAAGTGAACGAAAATATAAAAGTAAAGTACCTGGAAGGAAATGCTAATGCAAATCGTATAGAAATGCTCCTCGTAAATTTTGATTACGGAACTCCAAAATATCAGATGACTCTGAAACCACTTTCATATGGATCGTCAAACCGAAAAACCAAACCACCCGAGAAACTAAACCAAGATATAAATTTGTGATTTGAAAACGATATTTTGATTTTTATTTATAAGAGTACGAACCAAACAGTAAAGCGGTGAGGGTCGGCTTCCTTTCTCCATGGTATTGTATCTTATTAGTCTTTTCCGGTAGAGTAGAGTTCATATGACCATTTTAAAAAAGCTGTCTTATGTGTCGAGACATCATTGGTTGTTAAGAGTTGAGGTGAGCCTTAAAATAGAGGGTGGCAAGTCTTCAAATTGGATGTAATTTGGAAAAGAATGGCTTTATGGGAGGGATTGTCTAGGTTGTGGCTTAAGGTTCATGACAAATTTATTTTTTTCCTAACTCCATCTTTTCTTATGATATGTTCTTTGATTTTCATTTTAGTTTCAATGTGTTTTTGAGAAGGTTTTTTTGAGTTTCGCAGATTGGTGCATGAGGTTATTGGCATGTTTTTTTGTTCAAAGTCCTCTTCAATGCGGGTGGGGGATAATATTAGAGAAAACATATTAAGACCCCCTCTATGGGGTGGGGGGTAATATTAGAGAAAACATATTAAGACCCCCTCTATGGGGGTGGGGGTGGGGGTGGGGGTGGGGGTTCTCTAATATTACCCCCACCCCCACCCTCATTGAGGGTGATGGGGGGAATATAGAGTAAATAATATTAATATTTACTCTATATTTTCCCCTACCCCCACCCTAATGTGAAAGGGTGGGTGTGGGAGTGGGAGTGGGGGGGAATATAGAGTAAATATTAATAATATTTGGGTGGAGGGATGGGCAAATATTAGAGAAAATGTATTTGTACACCCCTTCATGTCTTATGCATTTCTATTATTAACAAATCATGTATTGGATGGATTGATGATCCAAAATAGATCATTATATAACTTGTCATCTATTTTGGTACTTTATGGGTGGAATAATTGGTGCTATTGGTCTCTCGAGCCCATTTTAGAGGTATATCCTACTTTAGTGATTTAGGGTCCACAAACT
This sequence comes from Picea glauca, assembly GCA_000966675.3. Classification (NCBI taxonomy): domain Eukaryota; kingdom Viridiplantae; phylum Streptophyta; class Pinopsida; order Pinales; family Pinaceae; genus Picea; species Picea glauca. The sequence goes on along the minus strand of JZKD02S0920001.1, from coordinate 10,558 downwards.
TTATTTGAGGACTTATACAATTGTTTTTGGGGTCAAAAATTTGTGAGCAAAGTTCACAATCTCTCAATCATGTTGTTCTATACATTGAGAGCCTTCCAGTGATGCAGAGATCATCTCAATTAGAGCTTGTATGATGAATGTGTGCCCCCTGAAAGTTGACCCTATGAGGTGGATCACCATGGTATCGAGTGGATGCTATCGAGTGGACTTGCAAGAAGATTTTAGAGGGTCCAAAACTCTAACCCTAATCGATACTTGAGGCATGAAAAAACCCTAATCATAATGCTACTAGGTTATCAGACCATGTTAATACTACATCGCTAGGATAGAAAGGTGTCACATTTGTCACTATAATAGGAAGGTGTCACATTCTTATTGTGTTTCTTATTATTCCATAGGTGAGAATAGAATTTAGGAGTAAGATATTGAAGCATAACGAAGGAAATAGAAGATCTTGTAATAGCCAGTCAGGGTACCATGTCCACAACAACTCCATCATGAGTGCATTTTTTTTGTATTTTCAATTCATAACCGAGAAGAAAAAATGAAAGGCATAGGCATTAATTGTTAGCTGGATTTTTCCTATATTAAGTTTTCCCAAGGTACATCGTGTGTTCATTATGTGGATGGTGTGCTAATTGCTTATCTTATTTCATTTTATTTAATTTCTTGTAAGACTTGATGTGATGATATGTTCCAGTAAAATATCCACCACAATTCCTCACTTTGTGTGCACCTGTGCTTTACCTAGGTAGTGAATATTGTTATTCTCTACTACATGTATGTTGTGTTCATGGGTTATGGACCTTAACATTGGCTTTGACAATCACTAATAAATGGGTTCTTCATAAATTTAGGTTATATACTATTGGCTTCTTAGCATCTCCATGAGAATATTTCACTTTTCTTGTTTGATGTTGGAGGTGATAAAAAACATAGAAGGATTTGGAAAAATAAAGTGTGGGTGCATTGGCTCAAATATTTGTGTTTCAAGTTGTTGTGTCATTCATGTTCAAATGGATGAGCCACTAAAGTCTTCCCTTCATCGTTGTTCACTCCCACTTCTCCTAAGCTGCAATTTCATCCTTGCTTGGTATGCAACTTTTATCTTTGTTCCCTTTGCAGTGCTTGTTCAACTCAAATTATGCCTTAGCCTTCATTCTCACTTACCATGTACTTATTTGCAAATGGGTTGTGATGCCTAAATTTCTCTAGTTAGTTTCTCTTTGAGTTTTATTACCATAGTTTTAATCCATTTCCTATTGAAAATTTTCCACTCTACCTATCAAAGGTTGAGGGAAATTAAAAACATATAAGAAATTGGGAAACAAAGCATGGACCCAACAATGAGAGAGATTGAAAGGGATAATCATGAGGGGGGGGGGTTATTGTCTCATTCAAGTTCTAGTTGGTGGGTGGTTGAAGAATTCCCTTGGTCACTGCGATCTTGTGATTCTCTTTCTCGTGTAACTTTATTTTCCCTTTTTATGAGTTGTTATGTTAATAGGTCATTTTTTGTTGTCTTATACATTGTGTAACATTGTAAAACATGAGGATTTGCAATGCTCCATCCTATTTTTTCCTCTCTCTTTGAACATTTGATTTGGATTGTATAGGGAATGAAATGAAACATGCACAGAAACCCAATAGATATCAGAGTAATATAGTGGAAACCCAACTTCTATTAATGAATAAAATAACAAAACACTATAGAACACAAATTGTCTAGAGAGAGAGAGAGAGATCTTATCTCTAGAGAGAGAGAGAGACACAGAGATGTTATTTATTCTCATTCACAAAAAAATCATACAAGAGGATGAAAGGATGAAATTTTAACATAAAGAAAGAAACCTAAAGGTCCAAATCCCTAACCCTAAGAGGTGAAGTGCCAAAAAAGTGTTTTTGGGCCCGAGGTGGTTAGTTTCTACATCAACTTCTCGAGGGTGCAATTTTTGCATATAATCTCTATTTGGCATGGATAGTAGCTCATTGAAAATATTTAATTAAGGACTACAATATTGCAACATGGCCTATGTGTGAAAAAAAGTAGGCCTTGAAATTTCCCTAGAAACATAGTTTAGGCCCTCAAAATAGTCTTGGATGTTTAGGACCCAAAAAATCATAATAAAAATACCAATATGGAGAACTATGTTGATTCAATTGAAGAGATGGGTGGCCACCAATATCCACTTGGATCAATCCTCCCCCCTTAAGAATAAATGGTCCCCATTGTCTCAAGTTCCCACATTAGATGGGGGAACTATATTACTTTGACAACCTGCTAGGGTTGTATTTTATGCTAGTGGGTTCCTTCATCTTGGTTCCCATGATCCAATATAATGCAACCTACTCAAGGAAGTCGCGGTTGATTTTTTTAGGGGCCAATTTCTCAACCACCTTTGAGGTTTCCAACAGAGGTGGGAAATATGATCGAAGCAACTCCACATTAGATACTGGGTGTAAGCCTAAGAAAGGAGGAATACTCAATTCAAAATCATTTTCACCCACATCCTTTGTGATGGTGTAAGGCCTATATCAAAGTGGTTTTAGCTTCATGTGGGGGCCTATGAGGTGCTCTTTCTGCAAATGCAACCATACGTTATGACCAACCTGAAACTTGTGTGGAACCCGATGTTGGTCATGTCACTTCTTGTAATTGGAATTGTCCTTCTATAAGATATCATGAACCTATTTTTGGAGGTGTTTTATCCATTCAAAAAAATTGGTTTCTCTATCTCTCTCAGTTTGAGCATGGGAAGAATTTGTTGGTGAAGATAGAATGGGAAGTGTTATATCAATGAGGGCCAATGGATGGAACCCCAAGCACACCTAAAAATGGTTGTGGCTAAAAGAGTTGTGAAAGGGCTCTATTATAACTATGATGAACATATGGAAGGATCTCATCCCATTTATGTGGTTGGTTGGATTTGTACATGCATAAGATATGCACAATCATCATATTGACCACTTATGTTTACCCATATGTTTGGGGGTGAAACAATTGATTTGGTCAACTTAGTGTCCATCAGAGACCATAGGCTAGACCAGAAGGAACTTGTTGTCCCGATCTGAAATAATGGTCTGTGGTAGCCCAAAATGAACCCAAACATACTCAAAGAAGATCTTGGCAACGACATCAGTCGTGATACTCTTTTTACATGGTGACAAAATGGCCATCTTCAAGAACCGATCAATGACCAGAAAGACACAATCATGACCATGTTTGGTGGAGGGAAAACTTGACATGTAATCCATGGAGACTGACTCCCAGGGATTTTCCGAGGTAGGGACGGGAGTGTACAATCCTTGCTTCTTGATGGATGGCTTAGCGATGGCATAAGAAGTGGACGACCTAATATATTGAATGTCGTCCTATTGAATCTTTGGCCAGTACAAATACTTTTGAAGTATTTCTATTATATTCTCCATGTTGAATTGTTCATCCACCCAACTGTAATGTGCCTCCCAAAATAGCTATTCATGCTCACTTAAAAGAACACAAATATGGCCTATATAACACAAGAGTGCATCCTAGAGGTGGAAGTCTAAGACTTGTTTTATTGCATTCAGTGTCTGATAAGTAGCAGTGAATTCAAATTTATAGTTTTATAATTGTGGCCACCCATAGGTCTCATGCCAACAAAAGTTAATAACTATGGTTATTTCCACAACTAGGGGTCGATCGAGGTAGATTTCAACATGGTTGGAGCTAACTTTATCGCACTTAATGTTCAAGTGGAATTATTGCACGTATGTGGAAACTTCTGATGGAAATAATTCTGTAACTTTTCTTATGTTTGCATGAATTGTAGAGGCATGTTATCAGTGCGGATGATAATTTCCTTTCCCAAAATATAATGCTTATACTATCATCATACGTACATAATGGAGTACATCTCCTTATCATAGGTGAGTATAAGGGCCAAGTGATATCAGAGAACCCCAACATTAACATACAATATAATTTAGCAAGACCCAAGAAGTTACAGAGCTCTTTCAGATTCGTTGGGGTTGTCCAATCATGAATGAATTGGATCTTGGCTAGGCCCACATGCACCCCATGTCCATCCATGATGTATCCTAAGTATTGAATTCCCTGCATTCCAAATGAACATTTCTATAGATTGGCATATAAGTTTTGTTTTCATAGGGTGATCAAGACCTCCTAAATGTGATGCAAATGTTTTTCCTAGGTAGCGTTGAATATGAGGATATCATCCAAATACACGACCACAAAAGATTTTTTGAAAGGCCACAATATATCATCCATCATCTCCATGAATGTTGATAGAGCATTAATCAAGCCAAAAGGAATGACCAACCACTCAACAAGTCCTTTATATTTTAAGGTTTTCTTCCATACATCAGTTGATTCTATAGGAACCTAGTGGTAGCCTGAATTCAGATCAATCTTATGAAATAACTTGGAACCCTTAAGTTGATCAAGAAGATCGTCAATTTTGGGGATCGAGTATCGGTTCTTGACAATGATTTTGTTTAGGGATATTTAATAAATATAGATTCATCATGTTCCATCCTTCTTCTGCACCAACACAATTGGGCTCCCACAAGGAAACGATCTCGGTTGAATGTGGCCCTTTTGGATGAGCTCATGATTTTGACACTTTATTTCCTCATTCTATAGAAGGGAGCATTTGTATATTGGACCATTGGGTAAGGAAGCACCAAGTATCAAGTCAATGGGATGTTTTACTTGAAAGTGTAGAGGAACCTGTATAGGTGAAGTGAATATGTCTCTATATTCCTCTACAACCTTTTTCAGTTGATTTTGTTATGTAGAGAGATCATGTGTTGAAGTTGTGGTGGTTGCAGTGACATTTCATTCACCTTCTCACCAACCCATGAAGAATATAAACTTTGCAGTCTAAGAGATTACCTTTTGTCACTATTTTTCCAAGATCAATGAAATTGCAGTAGTTGCAACTACCTCTAATACCCTGTAGGGTTGACCTCCCAAAGTAACAATGACACTACATGTTTGGAACTCATAAACAACATGATGTTTCCAAATATATGTTTTTCCTAAAATAATATCACAAAATTTGAATGGGGAAACATCACATAGTTACTCATCTTTGAAGGGCTTGATTACATAGGACAAGAAACATTGCTATCTAGTATGAAGGTCTTGTCCCTTGCTCAACCAATTGATGGTGTATGGTTAAGGGTGTGGTGTTGTTTCCAAATTCAATATCTCAATCACATAAATTGATATCAATTTCTTCTGGATCTCTCTCTCAACAATGAAATGTAGTTGGGTCCCCTTTACCCACATCTATGAATGGAAGAGGCACCCCCCCTCCTCAAGCTCCTCTAACTTGTCTATATGGATATTTGTGGTTGTGATGGTAGCACTGGGTTCTACATCAATGATTTAATTTTCCTTATATTGTTCGGAATAAAATTCTTATTTAAGGTCCGAATAATTTCCTTTGATCCCGACCAACAATGACGGTTTCGAGCAGTGTTCAACAATGTCATTCTAGGGGATTTTGTGGAACTCACACCACTTTCGAGTGTTCTTCTTCAACTTCTCAGTACCCTTTTTTTCATGTGTCTTGGAATGGTTGTCCCAAGTTTGTTTGTCCCTAATTTTTCCCTTGTTCTGTGAGTTAGGGATGCCTTTACGATACTTTTGTTGTGGCATACTTGTAGACCCAAACTCCCACTTATTCTGATGCATAAATTTCTTCTTGATTTTGAAATCATATTGGTAAGAAGCTCCCACTGAGGAGATGTCCAATAAATACATCTCTGCTTGGATGTACTTGTATATTTTTCTATGATAATTCAAAACTAGGAGTCACTCGAAGTATTTGATAGCTTTGAGCACAAGGTATGGAAGATGTTGGTATACTTTGGCATCGTCTAGTCTCTCTCCTAATGCAAAGTCATCCATCTCGTTTATTGGTAATCATAGCTTCCAATAGGGTATAATTACTACTTGAGGGAATCAACAAAAGCTTCCCAAGTGGGTCATGTATCGAATGTTATAGACTCATATTCATTATGTATCTCGCAGTAACTTTCCCACCAATATTTGACATGGGGAAGGGTTTTAAGGAGCACAGAGGTGATCTTTTCAGTGTCGGAAAATTTTTAAACGGAGTAATAATTCTCTAATAGATTTAATCATTTATTCGAAGCATCTGCATCTATCTAGCCTTCAAATAAATAGATTTGTACCTTGAAGGGTGTTTCACCTTCAAAATGGCTACTTTTTAAAGGTGTCTTGCCCACCATCGGTAGTCGTTGAAGGAACTAGTGGAAGTTGTCCATCATCTCATTCCTTTATCACATGAGGGATTTCTCAAGAAACATATTGATAGTATCTCTTACTCATTCTTTTAGATTTATCCCCACCATGGGAGGTCACCTGGGATGGCGAGAGAGGTCACCTCCTAGTGAAACTAGCTCGATACCCAATTCTCTATACCCCAACCTGATTGGAGACATGCACTAAGAAAAACAACAAGGATTAAATTTCTTTGATACCACTGATCTATATCGTATAGGGAAAAAGATAAAGAACACACATGAATAACAAAGATCACATTAATATAGTCAAAACCCAACTTATATTAATGAATAAAATAATGGAATACTATATAACATAGACTTTGTAGAATTGTGGTAGCTTATGTTTGGAGAGAGAGAGAGAGAGAGAGAGAGAGAGAGAGAGAGAGAGAGTGGCTATGCTCATTCACAAAAGGATCATACAAGAGGCTAAAAGGATGGCCTTTTAGGATCTAAAACATATCCTAACCAACAAATGGGAGAAAGAATCAATACCTAGAAAGAAGTTCGACAATTAACGAAGGTTAGCAAACTTTTTAAAACAATGTAAATGTAAAACTTGAATAAGACAAAGATAAGAGTGAGAAAGAAAAATAAGATAATTAAATGAAAGGAAAAAGGAAAATAGGAGGGAAGGTCAAGGAATGGTAAATGAAGGGTTGAAGTTGTTTTCCTTCCCCCTACCCCCAACTCTAACTATTTACTCCTTCACTCTCATTCTCAATGAGTACTTTTTCCAAGACAGGGAAGCAAATGAAAAAAAAGCCACGGAATATTTGTACCAAAGCTTGTTAAAATGAAATAGAATCATCCCCATTCAAAACTAGTTTTCCCATTTAGGTTTCCAGGGTAAACATTATGTCTATTTTTTCATGAGTTGTCTTGCAATTGTTGTGTGTTTACGGTGTGGTTTGTGGGTTAATTCTGTGTGATGAATTTGGTTCGCTTAATTATTCTATGTGAGGAATGGTTAAATCAATTTTACTTCAGCATTGGCAACAAACTAATATAAGAAGTTGCCTTTGTTAATGGTGCATGACTTATTGATGGTTAGATGGAAGGATACTTATCTCATTTCTCTTCTTAAAAGTTTCAAGACTATGGTTGTATTTTCCTTATTAGCTCTCTTCCACTCCATTTGTGAATGATTCTTTCCCAAAAGTGAGGGTCGATCTCGATGAGATAACTTGAGCTCAATTTCCATTTGGAGATAACATTAAAGCCAAAAATTGGTGGATTATTGTCTTGTGTTGTATGATCATTTGAAAACCATGGAAACAAATCCTTCTAAGTAGCTTCATCATGATGTGAATAATTTGAAGATATTCCATTGGATAGGATTGATCTTGAAGAATTCCAGAAAGGATTGGTTGAGTACATAAAGAAGTCAAAAATAATTGTCATATTATGAACCATGGTGATGATTATCATATTTGGATTGTTTTGTGTGGGAATCATTGGCATTCTCTAAGTGGAAACTTTGGAAAGAGTTGCTTGTCTTAATTTATGTTGGACAGAAATCATGAGAACAATACACTCCACTTGAAACAAGCTAGAGACTTACAATTATTTGGCATATTGACAATTAAGGTTTATTTTTCCATTTCATAGTTGTTTGGCTTTGTTTGTGTAGGTTATGTAAGTGAAGGAAGAAACAAGTCGATCCAGAGTAGAGGTTTCATATATAACAAGCTTTTTTTCTCATAAGGAGAAGAACAAGGTCCTTGTACAAGATGGAGAATAGAGGCCTAGTGGCTTGTTTAAGAAAAATGCACTCTTTATAGTCTTGGGAGATGAGCTAAGACCGAGACAAGATTATTTCTAAATTCCACAAGGATTCGTGTTGGTGAAGTGAGTGCACTATTACTCCCTTATTTACATATTATTTTAAAATAAAGAAAGAACCCTAAAGGTACAAAACCCTAAATATAGGAGGTGAAGCACCAAAAATTTGTTTTTCGGCCCGAGGTGGTTAGTTTCTACATCAACTTCCCAGGTCACAACATTCACATGTGATCTCCATTTGGCGCACATAATAGCTCGTTGGAAAGCTCTAACTAAGGATTAAAATATTGTTGCATGGCTTAGATTTGTCAAAGTGAAACCCTGGGCCTTGAAATTTCTAAGAAACATTATTTAGGCCTTCAAAACAACCTCAAAAGTTTAGGACCCAGAAAATACTTAAAAATCATAATAAAACTTCTAAGATAGAGAATAGTGTTGATTCCATGGAAGAGGTGGGTGGCCACCAATATCCACCTAGATCAACATTAGTATCCCTTGATAGTTGATGTGATTTAGTCTTAAAACATTACTTGGGGCATGGGAATGAGGTGCACATCCAACCGTGTTTGCATTACAACACATTGAATGAATTGCCACTTATTAGGAAACTTAGTGATGAAAGAAATTGTCACCACTTCCCATTTCCATCCCGGAATGGAAAATAGTTGTAGAAAATAAGCTAGATGTATATGCTCTTCCTTCACCTTCTGACATTCAAGACATCTAGGATTATACTCTGCCACCTCTTTCTTCATACCTCGCCAAAAATATTGGCTCTTGATAGATGCAATTGTTTTCTGGTACCCTGGGTGGCCAACATAAGGTACATTGTCCATCTCTCTCAACACCATATTTTTTAGCTCCTGATATTTGGGCACATAAACTCTTCCCCTGTACATGAGGATTCCATCTTCTATCAATTCATAGTCTTTAGTTTTTTGCTGCAAATTACCTTGTTGTAATTGTTTTGTTGTTTGTACATAGTGATGGTCTAATTTCGAAATTTGGAAAATCATGTCCTTTAAATCAAATTTGCACATGTTAATGGTTGTAGCATGCATCTCATGCACCCTATTGATGAGTGGCATGAACTATGGCTATCAATTATGAATCATGAGTGGCATAGTGTCTCTCATGTTATTTTAACTTTCTTGACTCATAGCATATCACATGCCCATTTTGGATAAGGACTCCTCCAAGACCTTCCTTGCATGCATTAGTGCACACAATTAAATATTCATTTGGATAAAAAACCTTCAATATTGGTGCACTTGTCAAAAAAAAAATAAGTGTTGAAAAATTTCTTCACATTCAAGAGTCCATTCGAACATCACACCCTTCTTTTGAAAATAAATGATTGGATGTGCAATTATCGAGAAGCCTTCAATAAATATTTTGTAGTAACCCACAAGTCCCATGAATGACCTCACCTATGAGACATTCTTTTTTGTTGACCATCCTTCAATATATTTTATCTTTTCAGGGTCCACTAAGATATCCCCTCCTCTCAAATGATATGGCCCAAATAATGAATCTTCCTCTGATAAAATGATCACTTGCTCAACTTTTCATACAAATGATGCTCCTTCAATACTTGTAAAAACATTCTCAAGTGTTTATCATGCTCATATTTAGACTCAGAGTAGATAACTATTTCATCCAAGAATACAATGACAAACTTATCCAAGTAAATTCTTAAAAATGTCATTCATCAAGCACATAAAGACAACTAGTTCATTTGACAACCCAAATGGAACCGTAAAATCATAATGGCCATACCTTGTTCTAAATGTTGTCTTGTTGATATCCTCGTAACGTACCCAACCTCCAACTAAGCAACATTGCAAGAGGAATACAGATAAATACATAAGATTTTGTTCTTATTAATTTCTTGCAGATTACCAGCTACAAATTGTTACATTTTCTTTAAATTAGTAGCAGTATATTTACCATATTATTTAGATCTTATTTTAACAACCATATACTGAAAATATAAGCATCAGATAAACAAGAACAATATGACACAAAGATTTTTCCTTGGAAAACCCCAAACTCGGGGAAAAACCCAGCCAACTTTTCTTAGATATAATCTTTTTGATAATACAATAAAACCATGAACAAGCTCTATTCACAAGAGAAAAACCAACAATGAAGAAAACCTAATAACAAGTACTTATATATTGTTCTTGTAAAACCCTGGAGAGTGTATATAAATGAGTCACCAACCCTAGCGCAACTCTTATAGAGTTAATTCACAAGAAAAACCATCACGAACCACTGAGAATATCCTTCCCCAAGTGTGGCGCACTCTCCAAGAGAACCAAAAATCCAGAAATAACGAAACTGCCACAACTGTAGCTTCTAGCCGCCTAGTGCACACTGCAGAATAAGAATTGTCTGAATGTACAAATGAAATGATCCAATCTTGTATTTATACTAATATGGGTGCCTTTCT
>JZKD02S0919946.1:0-13922 GCA_000966675.3 Picea glauca | reverse complement strand
TTCTTCCAACTTTTGTTGATACCAATCCGAGAGTTGCTAAGAACATAAATCTGAGAGCTGCTAATGAATTGTGGGCACAAAGTCCATGATTGCTAAGCCTGAACACACAGAGAGAAAATCATAAGATCGTATAATAAACTGATCATAACATGAAGTATATCCAATGTCACATTTTGAAAATTTAGATTTGAACAATTTTCGAAGATCACTTATGAATATTCCCCCTTTATGACTGATCGAGATAATTCAAGCATAAACCACAAAAAATGTATAATCAACTTTTCCGTTCTATAGAAAATATTTCTATTTCCTCGATTAAACAAAATTTATCAAAATATTAACAACAATTATGTTCAAGTAACCCTGTATAAATTAGAGTAGGGATTTTGTTCTTCTCCTTTAGGAAGGAAAATAAAAGAGTATTAGTAGTCTCAACCAATGAAAACCCCATAGGAAACCAGACAACCTTTTTCACTCTGAAAATATTTACAGTCATTCAAGTAATAAAGATTAATTTCACAGTTGAGTATATTAAGCTTCTAAGATCATGGTCCCACTCTTAAGATAGTACATCTTAGATATAGTATGAATTGGATGATAGGGTCTTAAGGTCAACTTAGGGTTAATCTCAAATGGAAAATAGATGGATTTTATTTAACCTTTAGTTCAACCATGCATGATTCTTCTTAATGATTTACACAAGTATATCGTTCATACAAACAAATATAGATTAGGCATATCAAAATTAGAACCCATTGCCAGCAAGTCTGTTCAGTACTGCGATGGGGTAATTTTGAAATCTAAAAAATATCCCCCCCAGGCAGAATGCCCTATTGCCCACGAGCATGTTCAGTACCCTGATGGGTTTTCCTAGTCATACCATAGGTTGGTACCCGCTGCCAGCAGACCTGTTCAGTATCCCGATGGGTTAGTCTCTTACACCCACTTTCCATAATAGGCTCTTGTCCCAAAATTCACCCTTAAGATAAAATTTCATAGGTTTATTTTGCATGGGTGAATGGAGGATCAACTCTGAAAACCTTTTTACGGGATGTGATGGTATTAGGTTGGAATATATTATACAAATTTCCCATAAAATATTGTTCGCATGAAAAATAGAGTTATGTATTTAGATCAATCCAAAGACATATCATGGTTAAATTTACTTAATGTGTGGTGGATGAGGCCATGAGAGAATGACCTAAAGGTGCCTCTAGTCCCCAAGTTCATCTTCTCCATATAGAATTATAGTAGTGTTCCCATGGGTAGAAACATCATGTACTTTCCTGCTACTATTAATAAAGATGCTCTATTGACCAACTTTGTGATAACATCAGGTTGTACTAGTTGTCTACGGGTCTCATAATATGGACTTTTAACTTTATGTAATCCCATAATTAAAAAACAGGACTATGAACTACTGTTATAATAAATGGTATGAAATTTTGTATAAAGAAAGGAGAAGAAATATCTAAAAGAACTGAACATGATTGGTTATGTCAAGAACTCTTGGGTTTGATATTTGAATATTTTTTCTTTTTAGTTTTACCCTGTTAATAATTGTCTAAACTATAAATTCCAGTAAGGAAAATGGTTCGGAAAAATAGTAGGGAAAACTAATAAAAGTTAGAGAACAATTTTCAAACAAACAAAGTTTAGGGGGGTAATAGGAAATGAAATTCAGTTGTCCCAAAATAGTCTTAGGTAAATAAAAGATCAATATAGAAGACAAATTTTTTAAACAACAGAACCAAAAGAAATTAAATTACTATTACTTCCTTGAATAAGTCATGAAGATGTTCTCCCAATCCAACTAAAAAGAGGATACCTACAAAACTCCAACAAATTATCATAGCCTAATTTATTTAGAAAACTTCGAAAATGATCTGACTATCAACTGAAAAACATATTAAAGATTTTGGGGCAACGGTCTCCCTTAAGATTAGTCTCTGAGTCTGACAATGACAATTATTGAAAAAGACATAAAAAATGATGCTGCACCAAACTAACAACTACATGCAACATTTATTTATTGTCCTACCTTACCTAAGAAAAGACCCCTTTTCAAGTATATGAATACTTCCAATGAAGCCACGTGTGTAACATGATCATAAATATACTCACATTCATGTTTATATAATAAACTTTAATAAGTACCCGAACATGATGAACCAACAGTTTTGAATAATATGATGTGAAGAGTTGTTGAAGAAGAGAATGGTGGTGCAATATGACAGTCGCTTGGAACCAACATTCAATATAATCATGGTTTCCTTGGTCCACCTCTTCATTTAAACCATTATGCGCATTCTTTTCTTTAGCCTCCTCGATCTCAGGTTCTAATGGCTTCTCCTGATTAGATATGGTACACGAGTCTTTGATCTCCTTGGTAGATTGGTCAAATCGATCAATGAAGGTTTCTCGATCTTTTTGTAGGCATGGCTCATAGGAATTTGGTTCTTCTATGTCTTTTGGATAAGTAGATAGGTTCTTGACTTCTGTCAAGATGTGCTCTTCCTGAGAAGAAGAGATCCCAATTACTGCTAGGATTTGAGAGAGTTCTTCCAAACTCATTGTCATATTTGAATCCATCTTGCTAGTTTATGGGTCCCGTCTCACACATGTATTAGCGCATGGGGTTCTTACAAAACCCAAAATATTTTTGACTTTTAATATTTTTGATGAAAAATGAAATGAAAACTGACTACACACTTAAAGCAATTTTAAGCAAACCATAAGAAATAATAGAAACTAATTGCAGAATTTGAAAAGCACACCACACTTGCAGGAAAGTAAGCACACTTTGCGAAAGAGAAACACACTTTCAAAAGGAATAGACCCGGGTTTGGGTAGAGACCCACTAAAGTGGATGCGTAGGTTCTTACCTCTTGTCTTATCGTCTTGTTCTCCACCAGGCTGTGAAAATTAAAGGAAACCTAACTACCTAGACCTCAATCCCTTTAGCACCTCCCCGACAACGACGCCAAAAATGTTGGACTAAATATATGAATTATTAATTCCCAACATTAAATTGTCAACCAAGGAGTCGTAGACTTCGAGGTGCAAGAACAAGAAATGTAGGATTGGAGCCTAGTTGGAGCCTAGTCTAGCTTATTGCTGACAAACCACTCTTTAATGCACTAAACAAGCGAGCATGAATGAATGAAAGAAAAATTGGGATTAAAATCAAAATTCAAAATCCAAAGTACAGGAAATAAACCAAACTACAGGAAAACCAAATTAAGACAAACTAGATTAAAAGACAAGCAAGGCAATCTGAAAGTTAATGTGGAATTTACCCAAACTGGCATTCAAATCAGTCAGTTGTATGAGGTTACTCACCCTCATATATGTGTGCTACTGAACTAAAGTGGAATTTACTAGCTTTAAGAACAAATCCCCAAAACTCCTAATTAACCCTATATTGACAAAGTAGTGTAACATAAAGAACACGCTTCAGAAACTTGTCCTCAAGAAAAGATACACCCACAAATAGAAAGTGAAGTCAATGTGTATGTACATAAATGTTTCGTTCTCTTATATGAGAATGGATGTATCCACCTTACAACTATACTCCTAATGATGCATTAGAATACATAACAACATATATACGTCACAATGTATAATATATATTTATGGAAACAAACATAATACGACAAACTTCAAAACACATATACACAAATCAATATATGACAATATAATAAATATGTAACACAACAAATATATAACAAAACAAAACAAATATTTATAAAACAATATATAGCAATATGATAAGTAGGTGACAAAACAAATATATGACAAACAAAACAAACAATATACAACAAATATAATAAATGAGTGACAAAACAAAAATATAATAAAACAAATCTAATGAGACAATGAAGCAAATATGTAACAAATCAATGTATAATAATATAGTGTACAATGTTTATCAAAACAACATATAATAATTACATAAACAATGGATATAACTATACATGCCCAAACCTGAACATATCGAAAATTCACATAACATATAATCAATATAACATGGGATATATAAAACCATTATAACACAAGATAAAACCTAAAAATCTACATGGACAAAAACGTACATCTCTGACAGTGTCAAAGGGATAGGAGGAAGGTGGATGGATACAACGTTAAGGATAGCATTGAAGTGCATAGTTGTATGCGTGAAGAGAAATCTTGAATGGAAAATGCAAATTGGGCGATCTAAAACCAAATACACTCCTTGTGTGATGATTTATTATAAGTCGTTTTATGTTTAATTCAACAAAGAAGAGACAGTTGAGTGTGAGAGAATGGATCGATTCCCTACGCAATGAATTTGTGAAACAAACCATCTCCTCCTATAAACAAATGCATCAATAAGTTATCAAAACAATACGAAATAAAGCAAGAAATAGATTATCTATTCATGGGAAAAGAAATGCAACACAACTTATTTACAAATGAAAGAAATACTATCTACTATTGAAATGTAAAGAGAATACTACAATTGAATATATTACAAAACATTAGAACAGAGCAGTCATGGGACGAGTTGGTGGCCCCTCCCAACCGACAACATGTTTCCTAGGAAACTATAGATCACAGACGGTTACCACCACAACCAGTTCTCCAAAGATACCACATATCATTGTATTTTAAAAAGTTTTAGAAGTCAACCAACAACTGTAGATATCAATACCCCAGATTTCATAAATTGAAGCAATAAAAAAACCCCTGCCCGCTTACAAAAATTACATTATATTTATACATATCAATTAGATTCTTGGATGCATTAATCCATCGTTCTCGTGGATGAGATTTTCTTGGATAAAAATAAAGAATTAGCTACAACCAACGAAGGATCTCATACTAATTTAAATGATTTGATAACTAAGGCATCAAACCCAAGGCCACGTCATAAAATATGGGCGTGGTGTTTTCAAATATGGACATATCACGAAATTTGAGCATATGTTAGTTCGAACAACCATCGATAACTCCCCAACCGTTCATTTGTTTCGAAAACAACTTGAGTGAGACCCAATTTTCCATGCTAGAAACAAAACCCATGTTCCATATTCTTCAAATTTGTCTTCATGTGCACGAAAATTGAGGGCGAAGTTGACTGTCTAGAACTTTTATTAATTTGGCTGAATTACCCCCCCTAAGCTGAAGGTCCACATGTGAAACCTGGGTGGATTTTTCACACATGTCCACATGTTGACGTCATTGCAGAGAAAACCCATGTTTCTGATTTTTTCTGCAAAGCACGCAAATATGATAAACAATGAATGGTACCATAATGACAATATTGGTGCAGAAATGTTGAACTGTTGTTATGGTACAATAATACTGATTGTGCTTGTACAAGAATCACACTTCACAAACTGTCATAAGTAAACCATGATATAATCATGTTTTAACCACTAAAATGATAGAAAAGACGATGTATTAACCACACTAGATAAAATGACGAATGATGGCATTTAACTAGGGTTTATGGTGTGTATTAACAACAAAATGTGGGAAAAGGTGTAATAATGAATGTTTTTGTATAGCGGAAAACATGGCAAAAGTGGAGCTCAACACTCAGTATAGAATATTTTCTGACGCACTATAGGATGTGATGCATAATAAGTATGATCTCAAGCCTTGAAAGAAAGCAGTTGTTGCAGAACACCAACCTCAGGCTAAGAAAGTTGGTTCCAAAATACCCAAAGACAAAGCCAAAGAAGTCCTAGAAATCCCTACGATAGATGAAGTTTCAGAGCCCGTTAAAAAGGAAAAAGAAACTAAGTAGCTTGATGAATTAGTTTCACCATTCAATATCAAATGTGAAATTTACAATATCAAGATTCATGTACCTTTGGAGGAGCTTGCTAAGAACCCCTCATACCATAAACAAATTGAGAAAATTATGCAGGGGAAGGGATTAACAAATCTTTCAGATACTTTGAATGTACAAGATGAGTCCCCTACCATAGTTTTTTATCCTCATATTGATGACAAAGAAGAATCAATGCACCTTCTATGTTACCTTGAATATTCGTGATAAAATGATGGATAATTGTATGCTCGATTATGGAGAATCACACAATTGTATGCCCAAAGTAATGGAAAAACCAGGGTTGGAAATTAGAAAGCCTTATCATGACATTTATTCATTTGATGCCAGAAAAGTGAAGTGTTATGGGCTGATTAAAGATATTGTTGTCACCCTGGGCCACTTGCTTGTTAAGAGAATTATTATGGACATGGTAGTGGTTGATGTACTGGAAAATTATGGCATGCTGTTGTCCAGAACATGGACATAAAAATCAGGAGGAACTATGCAGATGGATAAGACTTATGCCACTATACCAGTTTTTGGAGGAGATCTCAGAAGGCTATACCGAGAGATGCAATTTTCTTATGTGGTAAGTGATCATAACAACCCTGTGAATCATCCCATATATGATACCGATGAAGATCTAGGATGTTGTATCCTATCTATAAATGAAGAGTACAATGAAACCCAAATACTTGCAAATCCTCTTGTAAGCCTCGTGGAGGAAGTATATGGCACATAGAAAATGTTTTTTGATGGCACATACTCAAAAGAAGGGGTTGGGGCTAGCGTAGTGCTAATCCCCCCCACCAAAAAAGAAGTTCATTTTTCCTAAGTTCAAGGCCACCAATAACATGGTTGAATATGAAGCGTTGATCTTAGGACTGGAGGAAACACAAAAGATACAAATTACCAAGCTAGTGGTATTTTCATATTCAGAGCTAGTTGTGCAACAAGTAAGAGGTTCCTATCAAACAAGGCATCCAAGAATGAGGGCTTATAGAAATCAGGTATGGGGTTTGATTGACAATTTTTATGAAGATTTCAATATTTATTTTTTGTTTTGAGAGAGTTTAATCAACCAAATGATTCCTTAACATTAGCTGCCAATAATTTTAAAGTACCAGCCACCCCTCAAATTAAATATTAGATCGGGATGAGGTAAAAACCTTCCATTACTGGTAATATCAAATACCGACAAGTTTTTTAAGATGATCAATAGATCAAAAGGTTCATGGAAGTGATATATTAGTTTGCAAATACTCATGTTGATTCAGATGATGAAGAAGAAACCAAACAGGAGATTGGCGAGGAAGCTAAATAGATTCCTCAATTTCGCAATTACATGGCTTAGCATAAAGTCTTGCAACTCAAGAATAACTTCATTCCCAAAGGGTTGGTGCCTTTAGAAAAATTGTTTGATAGAAATGCTGTACATGCCAAACCATCTATCCTCACCAAATATGACAACATTCAGGAATATAACATTGGGATTGAAAAGTATCCTAAATATATTAAGTTGTCCAAAAATATTCATGTTGATCATAGAGTAGAGTATTTGTAGTTATTCAAAGAGTACATGTATGTTTTTGCATGGTGATATGAGGACCTAAAAAATTATGACACTAGTATCATCCAACATTGAATACCTCTCAAACCTGGTACTAAGCCTTTCAAGTAGAAGCTCAGGCAAGTTAATACTCTTCTTTTTCCTACCATTGAGAAAGAGGCGAGGAAATTATTAGATGCCTAGATTATTATTCCTTTAAGTTACTCTAAATGGGTTGCTAATTTAGTTCCAGTGAGAAATAAGAGTGGGTAAATAAGGTTATGTGTGGACTTCTGGAACCTGAATAAATGCTCTTGAAAATATAACTACCCCTTGCCCAAGATGGATCATATACTGCAAAAAGTAGTAGGGGAAAACAAGATATCCATGATGGATGGTTTTTCAAGGTACAACCAAGTGGCCATGCACCTAGATGACAAAGAGAAGACAAACTTCACAACACTATAGGGGAATTTCATGTATGAAAAAATGCCTTTCAGTTTGATCAATTCAGGAGAAACTTTTCAAAGAGCTATGGACATCGCTTTTGTAGGTGAGAGAGAAAAGTTCATTTTCATATACCTTGATGACATCACTGTTTTCTCCAAGATGAATGAATGTTGCATCAAGCATTTAAAATTTTTTTTTGCGAAGTGTAGGAAGTTTGGGCTGTCCTTGAATCCCAAAAAGTCCTATTTTTATCTGGAATAAGGAAATCTTCTTGGCCATACCATATCCAAAACAGGGGTGAAGATAGATCCAAAAAAGGGTGGATGAAATCAAACAAATTGCTCAGCCTAGGAACAAGAAAGAGGTACAATCTTTCCTCGGTAAAAGAGGCTCCTTGAGAAGGTTTGTCACCAATTTTGCTTAAATGGTTAAGCATATTACCAACATGTTGAAAAATGACAATGAAGTCAAGTGGACAATTGAAGCTAAAGAATCCTTTCAGTAGATAAAAGTGGCCTTTGGAGAAGCTCCCGTTCTTAGCAGCCCAAATTATGATAAAGAGTTTCTCTTTTTTTCTTTATTCACATTATAGTTGTTGTGTTACTGCCAAAGAATGAACAAAAAGAAGAAGAACCCATAGCCTTTTTCATCAAATCCCTGAGAGATGTTGAGCTAAATTATAGTAGCATGGAAAAGCAGGCTTATGCATTAGTCAAAGAATTAAAGGTTTTCAGAGAATATATATTGCACTATAAGATATTGGCTTATGTACCTACCAATATTATAAAGGACATTCTCACATATCCTGATAATGAGGGAAAAAGAGGTAAATGGATTTCTAATATTCAAGAGTATGACGTGGAGATCAAGCCTACAAATCTAGTAAACGGAAAATGATTAGCCAAACTGTTAGCTAAATCTAACTACATTTTTTTTTGACTTGAATGCACTTTCAACAAACATTGTAGCAACAGAGTTTGAAGAGGATGAAACACAAGAACCATCCTTAGAGGTAAGTGCCAAATTTTCTCAGTCTGATTGGTATAAAGACATCATATTTTACTTGCAAAATTTTAGTTTCTCACCAGTATGGGATAAAGCCAGAGATAGATCTATTAAGATTAAGGCTATAAAGTATTTCATTTTGGGGGGGAATCTATTTTGGAAGGTCCTAGAAGGGATCCTACTAAATTGACTCACTGAAGAAGAAACTAAGGGTATAATCATTGAGTTTCATAAGGGTGTGTCTAGGGGTCATCATGCTTGGAGAGCCACTGCATATAAGGTTCTTAGAGTTGGGTATTACTGGCCCTGTTTATTTTCTGATGTAAATTGTTTGGTTTGAGAATGTGTAGAATGTCAAATGTCTGCAGGAAAAGAGAAGTTGCTGCCCCTCCCACTAAAACCAATCAAAGTTGAGATACCTTTTTAGCAGTGGGGATTAGACTTCATTGGCGAGATTAATACAAATTCAAGTGGACAACATAAGTGGATTTGGACAACCATATATTATTTCACAAAATGGGTTGAGGCCATACCTACAAGGGAAACCACCGATACAGTCATCATAAAGTTCCTAGAGGAAAATATCTTGGCCAAATTTGGGTGCCCAAGAAAGATAATTGCTCATGATGCTTAGGCTTTCAGCTCTGCCAAATTGGTTAAGTTTTGTCAGGACTATAACATAGAGCTGGGACACTCTAATGCTACTATCCTTAGGGAAATGGTTTGGTTGAATCCTCCATTAAGAACCTTATCATGATTATCAAGAAAATGTTATCTCAAAACAAGAAGGAATGGGATTCCCACCTGAAATATGTTGTGTCAGCATACATAGTTAGCATTAAGAGGGCCATTGGAATTTTTCCTTTTCAGCTGGTGTGTGGGTTGGAAGATATTTTCCCCATTCAACTCAACCTCCCTATGATGTAATTACTGCAAGATGAGGAGACAAATTAGATGACATGCAGAAAAAAATTAATTAGATGATTGAAGTCCAATAGGTAAGATAACAAGTTCAGGTAAAGTCCCAAGCTCATCAAGCAAGAATAAAGGGAATATTTGATTAAAGGAACAAACAAAGAAATTTCATGGAAGGGGATTTGGCCCTAAAATGGGATGCCCGAAGGGAAGCTAAAGGGAAGCATGGAAAGTTTGATAATCTTTGGCTTGGATTGTTCCAAGTGGTTGCAGTCCAAGATAACAACACTTATGATTTAGCTCAGTTGGATGGAGAATTGTTTGGGGCTCCTCTAAATGGGAGGTTCCTCAAACACTTTTTGTAGTAATGATCACTGCAAAACTTTCTTACCCTGTACATAAATAATCCCATTTTATTTTTGTTCATGATTTTTTTTTACTTCATTCACCTTTTGTTACTTGAAAAAGTAGGTAGGTCGCTAACGCTATAATCTGTTTAGCAGTTTTGGTATCATATATCAGGTCGTTTTTAAGGTCTGAAGGAGATATATCATTTTGAGGAAGACTCCATAACCTAACAGAAGAAGGCACTTGGTCTATAGTTCTCAGTAGATCGCAGGGGTATGATGTCCCTGCTAGAGCCAAATGTTAGTACCCTTTTTGTAACTATCAAAGAAATGAGTATGAATGAAGTTTTAAGACCGAGATTGGATGAGTTAGCAACAAAAAGTCAAGCTTCCAAAGCCTCTATGCAACCTAGAGTCAAATTTTCCTAAGGAAACTTGAAGAAAACAAGAGAAAATATGCACTCTTGTGTGCATAAGGAAAAATTTAAGCCCTAAGGGCTTGTCACAGTCCAAAAGGAGCATAAGAACCAATAAAACAAGGGCTTATCTTGAGATTGCGGCTTAAAAGTGAAAAATTTTGGGAGTTTTCCAGACCCCAAAACATGGACAACTTAGATCTACGTCGCACACCCAACATTCCAAATCAATGGTTGTCGGAGTTCCCTCGTAAAATTTCCCCTGGTGGCCTAACCCCGACCACTCCGAATGGGCACCTACGAAGGACGATCCAAATTTGCTTTCAGATCTTTTTTAGAGGAGACCGATCAACGACGCAAATCTCATGGCGCCATCAGTCATGCCCCCAAGAAGATTGATGGTACATATTTGATCTTGAGTGTTAAAGCCTCCTAGCCGAGGATCATGTCAGCATGCTAACGAAGTACTCTTAGAGCCAATAAGAGAATTCCATGTGGACATGTTAAATCCACCATATGCATAGGTAAAAATATCAAATTTGGGTGACACGTGTCTAGATCCCCTGCCACGTTAGTATCATCGTGGGCCAATAGAAAGTTGCCACGTGTCCATGATGGTATCAATATGAAGATTTTTTCCTTAGCCATTTTTGTAATCAAGGTCGGTCAAGTTCGACAGAACTCCTATGTTCCTAGTTCTTTCGATGAATCAACGATTGTCGTAGTTCCTTATTCAGAGTCCCTTTCAAGCCTGACCCTTCAAGCACTCTGAATGGGCACCTGTGATGGATGGTCCAAATATACTCAGACCTCTCTCAAGTGGTATTGATCAAGAGTCCATATTTTCTCTCAAACCATGGAGCCTCCCGATCAGGTGTCACGTCATCCTGTCAGTAGGGCGCTGTCAAAACCAACCAACAACTTCCACATGGAAATTTTGAACCCATTGCTTAGATAGGTAAATTTATTGAATCTAGGTGACACGCGTCACACCTTCCTGCCACCTCAACGCCAACATAGACTAGTGAGAAAGTGCCATGTGTCCAGGGTGACATCAACATGATAATGTTAATGCCTAGTCAATTTTTGGCTTTTGGACCAAGGAAAGATCAATGGTTCTTGGTTGCCCTCAGATCCGAGATCGAAGGTCATGATTTACTTTGTAGTTCCCTTCTTAGAGTCCCCTTTGAAGTTGATCTTGCAACACTATGAATGTGCCCCTATGATCAATTGTCCATAACTGATCCTCTCTGTGGCACTAGATTGATGGTCATCGAAGTTCCTTTGTCGGGGATCCTCACAAGTCCTAGCTCTAAATAGCTCCAAATGGGGAATCTCTGATCAATGGTCCATATCCGATCCTACTTGTGGCGCAAGATCGATAGACCTCATTGCATCGATGAAAGATCAATGACAGATATCAAGGGGAAATTTTTGTGGGAGAAATGTAAAGAGATGATAGCTCGATAATTCAGTAAATCACCTGTTATACCTATTTGAAGTGTCCATGTGTTCGCGGGACCCATATGACATCAACTATGGCATCGTCAATACTGAAGTGACTCCAAGCTTGGTCAAGGAAAATAAATGACTCATTTTCAATTCTGATCTCATATCAATGGTTCTAATTCGATCTAATGAAGGCCTCGAAGTCCTTGTAGTCGAACCTATTGTTGAATCCCCAATTCCATGCCTCTGACTAGCCTCACTATGAAAAAGATCCAGATTTAATCTAGCTGATATGATGGTTGATGCATTTTTCACTTTTGAAATATTGCTTCGATGGGTGTGACTTTGATCAATGGTCGAGATTACTTGCTGATTTTGATATGATGGTGGCTGAGTTACACGTTCTTTGTAGGGTATTTTCATATTTTTGTTGAAGAAATGATTACAAATATATATTCAAGAGCTGGGCATGATGAATATTTTGGTTGGCAAGTTTCCAACTGCCCCACAACATTTCTCTGTTGTTGGACACACCTACCACACTTAGAGGGGCGATGAATGAGTGTGGGGCTCTTTTTCCCAAAACTTCCCTCTTTCACAAAACTCATTAGTTAGCATTCAACATTTAGTCATTACTCATTGCTATCATTTATAACTAGTTAGATGTGAACACATAAAATAAACATATATTAGCAATATATCATCAACAATTCATCACCACAAGAAACACAAAGAACACAAGATGTATGTATAATTTTATTTTTATTACGCACTACAATCCTTGGGGTTTTTTAGCAACAACTGAATAGAGTAAAACTCTACAAGAGCACCAACTCTATAATGAAAGACTCAACTTACATCCTCAACACCAACTGAGATGAAGAAACAATCCTCAATAGATATCAATATGCAACAGGTACTCGACCTGTCAGTAGTGCAACTTGTGTGTGTACGCACCCTATCTCACTACAACTCGTGTATGTACACAGCCAATGTATACAAAAACATCCGTATACCTTCTGAGCAATTAGGGTTTATCCTTCAAGATCAACTCATATCCTCTACAACCAATTTATCATTCTCTTCTGTCTCTCACTATCCAAATTGACCATCAGCCAGTCACAACACATCCAAGCTCTCCAATAGCTTACTTATGCTCCACAACCAATCAAAATGAATGCTACTCAATCATGCATAATAAATCAACATACTATAGCCATCATATCAATATTGAATCATAATAGTGCTACTCACTCCATCGACCAACATAAACCAGATCATTGTTGGGTATGTGTTATATTCTTTGCATGTGTGTGTGTGTGGGTGCGTCAGATACGAAAACTACGTCTGACGATCCCTTCACCTAGAGATCTGCCGTGTGTGCCGGGCACTTTCCTAGGGGGGTCCCAGGGGGGGGCAGGTATGCCCCCCCTGGTTACGCACAATGCCTCGATTTTTTTTTTTGGGCGGTTTTTGCTATTTTTAGCAGATTTGTAAATTAATACCGGATTAAGAGATTAGGGTTTTGGTATCTACTAAATACCTAAAAACATTGTATATATTGTATGGCGAATGGTGAAATTCGATATAATGAAAATAATAAAGGTTTTCTCAGTTGAGGGTTTCTGGTATAAAATCTCTGTGTACTCTGTGTATGAGCCATTGATTAATTTCTGTATTAATTAAGAATCTATATGCATTGCTTTACTTCACAAATTTAAAACTTACATGTGGTATCAGAGCTCGTTTTTGGCTTTAGAGGGACACCTTTGTTGTTGAGGGTTTCGCTCAGTCTTGATAGATCAAGTTTATCTTGGGTTTGTGATAAACCTGGGTTTAGTGGGAGCTTTTGCAATGGAGATTTGAGTAAAGAAAGAGGAATGGCGAGCTCATCTAGAATCGAGATAGAGAAGTTCAACGGTAAAAATTTTGAGCTATGGAAGCTCAAGATGGAGGACCTTCTTGTAGAC
>JZKD02S0919890.1:232696-243731 GCA_000966675.3 Picea glauca | reverse complement strand
TATTGAAGAAGTTCAAAATGGAGAATTGCAAGTTAGCTCCAACTCCAATTGATGCAGGGACCAAGTTAAGAAGCAACTCTATTTCAGAAAAATTTGATGGCACACTATATAGAAAGTTGGTTGGAAGCTTGCTCTATCTAACAGCCACGAGACCAGATATTGCATATGCAGTTGGAATGGTTTCTAGATTTATGTCTGATCCTCATCTTGAACATTGGAATGCAGCTAAAAGGATACTTAGATCCATCAAAGGAACTTATAATCTTGGACTTGAATATCAAAATGGTGGTAATGTTCAACTTGCAGGATACTGATTGGGCACGAGATACTATCTTGATTTGGGAGCAATCTCATGGAGTAGCAAGAAGCAAGCTACAATCTCTTTACCATCAACAGAAACTGAATATAAAGGAGCAACACTTGCAACACAAGAAACTACATGGCTACAACATTCTTGCTAAATTGAATCATCCTCAAACAGAAGCTACAACTATCTACTGTGATAATCAAAGCACAATACAATTAACAAAGAATCCAGTTTTTCATGCAAGGACCAAACATATTGAAATCTATCATCATTATGTTCGAGAGCAAACACAGAAAGGCAACATCATGTTGAAATATTGCAGAACAAAAGATCAAGTTGCTGATATATTTACTAAAGCTTTGAGTACTGTAAAGTTTGTAAAGTTCTTTAAAGTTCAGAAGCATGATAGGACTTAAAGAAGTATCCCCTTAAATAAGTGTATGTTAATCCTAATAAACATTAAGGGGGAGTGTTAAAACAGAGATTAACCGGTAATGTTTATTAGTATGGCCGTAAGAAGACATCTAGAAGCATATAATTAATTGTGGTAGTTGGCAAAGACGGCGGACTGCAGAAAAATATCAATAGAATTCTAGAAATCGCCAGAAGCTCTGGAGGCTTCGAGACAATCATGCAGCTTGTAATTTTTCTATAAATTCATATCTATCTAACATGTTCAGCATCGGTCTGAGTTTCAATTCATCAGATGTGTATATGTTCCCTTCTCTCTGTTGTTCAATTTCGTGTTCTGTTCTTCCTGCTCTCTTCAATCAAAGTTATCCTCCGCAGAAGTTCTAAATGTGTGATGTTGAAGCAAGATCGCTCGAGAAAATCGTTATTAATAATGCAGCTCATATAGTTGCAGCAATAACCGAGTACAAGGTGTAGGATGAAGAGGCCGTTGTTATGGCAAACGAGCAATAACGAGAGATAGCTACCACACTAATGGGATATTCGAAGATCCCAAATTCGCTTAACAAGCAGATTTGAACTTAATCCACACAAAAATTTAATCAAATCAGCCAAACGCAAACGAATCATAAACCTATTGATGGAACCTGATTATGGCGAAGACTGGGCCCCTCCAGTATGATGCGATATACAAAATTACAAGAAATGAATTTGCACACCTTAACATTAATTTTCGACTTTAAACTCCTAGAATCATTTTAAGCCAAAAGGACTTATGTCATGCTTTCCCTATTAAGATCCCGATTCTCCTTTCATTTCCATCGTCTCTAATACTAACAACATCGCAGCGGGACCCGGACTGTAAATGATTTTCCTTTAGAATATATATAAAAGATTTTAGCTGGAAACATGAATATGAAAAACATAGTGCATTACTGACATGAAAATTTGCTTGTGACGGGATCAGTACGCCCCGCCTTTTACGGGCAATTGTTTATTGCGCACGGCTTTCCATGTTCTCATTATTGAACTTCAAATAATCAAATTATTGCAACCTTTTAGCTCTCATGTCACAACTGGCAAAGGACATAACCGAAAAAATACGGCTCTACGAGATGTGGGGACTCAGAGACAAGAATCACGTTCTTTGTACGTAAATTAAGTACGTTATGGGACGTTTTGTTAGTCAACAACCCGACCTAGCTCGTGACATCAAATGAATGCCGTGCGTTTTCCCATTCCTGATAAGGACCCCTTTTTTCTTACAGTATCTTATGTGAAGCCAGACAATCATTTCGGGGCCCGCAGGATCCCTTTTTCATTACAGTATCTTATGTGAAGCCAGAAAAGGGTTATGCTGTTTGGAATAAAGGTTCAGAAAAATAAGCCAATGATGAAAACCTTATCCACCATGCATGTTACAAAACCTATCTAAAAGAAAAGTTTAGCCGTTTGAGGCGTGTGACTGTTAAATTCTTTTATTTTAAAAAAATCACATTCCATATTAATCAACCCGAATTTGCCAAATTGATAGTTTCAAAGTTTATTAATTACATACATGGTATCTCTTCCCAAACGGTACACGCAACCGTGCGGTTACATACATCGTCGGCAAACAGCAGCGAAACCATTATTTAACTCCGTGAGCTAGATATGGTTGAAGATGACTAACACAGCCACAAGTCACTTGTGGCTGGTGAATGCCGAAATAATTGAGTCTTGGGTAAGAGCTTGCAGTAAATAATAGTTGGAGTAAAAATCGTAGCTGGTAAACTTGGGCTCTTTAGAAAATGAAAGGTTAATGAGGTGGCAATCAGCTAGTCATCATAGTAAATTTTAAATATGATTAAGTAAAAGTAAAAAAATAAACATGTAAACGATGTCTCTATAATAGTGAGGAAGTTAGTGGTTGAAATCACAACCATTGATTTATTGAGACTATTAAGAATATTTTAACAATATTTAATCTTGTCCATACAAAACTGATTAAGTACTAAAAACATATTAAATGTGCCCATTGTCAATAGTTGTAAGCCTTTGGACGTAACAAGCTTTTTTGGAGAGTGCATTGCTTATAGCCAAACTATATCAAATTTTCAAACTATTTGTTACAATATTGATCTTCCTAACCTTCTAAGTCTACAAACTTATGGGGATCGTGGAACTTTTCTCTCAATATTTTCTAAACATAAAAATATGATTCTAAAAAAATCTAAGTAATCTCTTACATTTATTAAAGTTAGATATACCAATTAGAATTTGAATAAGCATTAATCATAATCATGCTTACTATTATAAAAGTGGAAAAAAAACTCAGACTTCAAAAATGTATTATAACCTTAGTAATATTTTAATTTTAAATTTGAAGTAACTTACTTGATGTTACCAAATAAATACTAAATAATGTTTTTTTCTCCAAAAATAATATGTAAACAAAGTTCTTGTAGTTGTCCTAATCACTGTAGATTAATTTATTTTATCTTCATTTAATTTGTAAGTTAACCATTATTTTAATTATATTTATTTATTTACTTACTAAAAAAATTAGTCAACTATCTCCATATATAGAGCTTTAAATTTCCCACATATCTATCCATTTATTTGATTTTTTATTATTTGTTTACCTTTTAAATATTTATTAATTTATTTTCTATTTCAAATATATGCTCTTTTTTAAATGTTTACTTTAGGGGCTTGCAAACTTTTGACATTCATTGCATGCCCTTACTGTAGTGATTTTAAATGTTTATTTTTAATTTATGTGTATGTTTTAGAGTACATCAAAACTTATGGTTTTTAATTCCAACTACTAAAAATATATTAAATAACTATTTAAATTAATAAAATGCTAAAATTATTGTTGGGTTTAATGGTTAAGAACTTGTGTTTCCTCTTAAGATGTCACGAGTTCAAATCCAAAGGGGGTAGGGTATGTATACCTTCATAGACTTTACCAGTCAAATCACTGGGCGAAGGGGGTCTCATACACCAATTTGGTGTCTGGCTTGGTCGTGACCTTAAAAATAGATTATTATTATTATCTATATGATATAATCATGTTTTATTTAAAGGCATGGTATAAGTCGTCCAACCCTCAGGCAAGGCATGTGTTGTCGTGACAGATGTAGATATATGATTGGTTAACGAATTGGCTTTCTGCAAGCTTGGTTTGGTGTGGAAAAGGGCATGCGAGGAAGATTTCCCATAGAAGAAGATTTCAGGATTTAAAGGGAGAAGTAGGAAATTATAGCAGTCAAACACACAGAGGAACATAGTCTAGAGGTGGAAGATTCTTCTCAAGAGTAAGAGGTAGAGGTAGTGAAATCAAGATTTTTTATTAAGGCTTAAAAAGGAAACTCATGAACCAACACATAGAAAGAGTTTATTCGGGACAATGTGCAAATAAAAGGGAAATGTTTCAAGGTGGCCATTGATAGTGGCAACACATAAAATCTAATTTCTACAAAGATGGTAGCGAAGTTGGGGTTTCAGAGCATGGCACTTCCTACTCTATACAAAGTGTCTTGAATGTAGAAAGGGAACCACATTCTCGTAAGTCAACAATGTAACGTAGAAATTCATTGGTGACTACAAAGATGAAATAATATTTGATATCATGCTTATGGATTTATGTCATATCTTGTTGGGAAGGCCACGAAAGTATGACAAGAAATATATTCATCATGGAAGAATAAATAAATATACTCTTGTAAAGGATGGACACAAGAATGCATTACAACCATTGAAATATGAAGGAGCTAAAGATGAGGCTAGTCCAAGTGTGTTGTTGATGAGTGGAAAGGATTTGTTGTTGGGAGTCAATAAATTGGAGGAGTACAATTTTCTTTGATTGGTAATCCTAGAGTAGTACTTACTAGAAAATATTTAAATGTTTTACCTATTCAAATTCAAGCCTTATTAGATGAGTTTGCTAACATCATAGTTGATGAGTTTCCTAAGGCCTTACCACTGATAAGGATCATTAGCCATCATGTAGACTTGTTTCCAGGAGAAAGTATACCAAACAATTTTTCCTACATAATGACACCCAAGGAGAATGAAGAGATAAAAAATTAGGTTCAGGAATTGTGGGATAAGGGATTGGTTAGATAAATTTTAAGCCCTTGTGTTGTACCAAATGTTTTGAGTCAAAAGAAGGATGGAAGCTCGAGGATATGTATAGACTACAAAGAAATAAACAAGATAACAATAATTACATATTTCCTTTATCTCATATAGATGATTTGATGGACTTTCTAAGTGGTGAAAATTATTTTTCAAACATGGACTTAAAGAGTGGATATCATTAGATTAGGATGAGAGAGGAAAATGGATGGTCTTGATGTTTTGGGAAGCATCGGGAAGACATTCTCCGAACATTGGCCATGTGACTTGACTAAGGAGAATGGAACATGCATTTTCTTTATTCTTGATCATGTGACTTCATAAGGACCGAAAAAGACTCTAGGAACATATGAATTGGGAAGATATTATTCTTAGATGGACATGTGACTTGGGTAAGGAGAATGGACCACATCATTGATGTTCTCCATGTATTATCATTAGGTATAAAATATCTGTAGATGTCCATATGACTTGGCTAAGGAGAATGGACCAAATGTAGTCTCTATCCTTTCTCATGTGACTTGACAATGATTGATAAAGATTTGAGGTGCTATGTAGGAAATGGACACATCAACTTGGTGCATTCCAAAATGTATTACATCAACCAACCTCAAGAAAACCTTTCTAGAAAATAAGAAGTGTCAAGAGGATAAAAAATGTCCATATTACCATTAAAGAATCCCTAGGAAGCAATTAAAGACCCAAGAAGAGAGGTTGGCCTCCTCAAGTACAAGACAAACAATAATAAAGTAAAATTGAAGACTCGAGAAGAGAAGTTAGCCCCACATGAAAAATAAAGCTTACTTAACAAATATAAAAAAAGGATCATTTAATTTCATTTGACACACTCACTCACTTATCTCTCACTCAAGGAAGAAGTCGCAATTTTCAAGGAGGTCTTATTTGGGGTAAAAATCACTACAACTTGAAGTTCTTCGTATTCTATCTTGTGTGCTACTTATTAAGAGTTGTGATAGGCTTGTGAGGTGAATCTTTGATATATGTTGGTATATATTGATGGTGTTAAACTTGTAAACTCTTGAATTGATTCTTATATAATAAAGGTTGTTGTCTTTTCTTCGAAGGTTGGAATTCCCAAGATAGATTCTTGTGTTCATGTGTCTATTGTGCACGGTTAATATTTTTTTATATTGTTATTTTAGTTGAATTTTAGTAGTTGAGATTTTCATTGTATAGTTATTCTATAATAATTGTTGCATGAAAGGAAAATTTTCATTGAAATTATAAGACAATAACTATTATATCTAAGAATCATGAAATTCAACATGGAATCGGAGATTTGTTGAAATATTGTCACCGCACAGTCATTGCACAATCACATAACTATATCTTATATGAAAATCATTGGGCACTTTTCTTGAAGCCTTCTGGATAATTCTTGCATTGATGCTTCGAGATTGCCAAAATGTCAAGATTGAACTTTGGTCAAAGTTAAAGTAAAAGGTTGATTTTTGGTCAAGGTCAAAACATATGGTCAAAATCAAAAGTCAAATATGGGTTCCAATTTCAAAATAGAAAACATTAATTCTTGTTATTGTTATTGTTTCAGTCAGATTACCATGAAGACAAAGAAATAATGCTCCTTTGTCTCCTCTCTTATAGAAACTATTACATATAGTAGTTATACTTGGTTGGTTGACATAGGTGCTTCTAGGAACATGAGTTCTTACCAAAATTATCTCAAAATTTTGATAGAGAATAAATCATCACTACAAGTGGAACTTGTAGAAAATACCAAGTATGCATTAAAAGGAGTTGGAACCACATTGTTCCAACTAGAATATGGAAATTCTCTACATATCAATGATGTCTTGTTTGTACCAGGACTAAGAAAGAATCCACTCTCTATCTCAGCATTGGAGGATAAAGGCTATAGATTTGCATTTGTGGATGGAAAAGTTCTTGTATGGCCTAAGTATTCATAGATTGATGCACCATAAGTGATTGGTTTTCAAGAGGGAGGATTATATAAACCATCAAGACGTCGAACCTAGGATTTGATACATGATAAACCCAACTTATGTGAGCTATGGAATCTAATATTTTACCACCTACACTACAATGCTTTACCAGCATTAAGGAAGATGGTTACAAGTATTCCAAAGCTCCACAAAGAACATGAAGGGATTTGCAGAGGATTGAGTTAGGGAGTGTGCCTTTGGGGTTTGATTGTTTTACTATGATATTAGTGCATCTGAATAGGTGATATGATGTGGATATGTTCTAACATGATTTGTTGATGATGTAGGCTGATGATAGCTTGCCGACCAAGACCCACATATGGAGTAAAGGGGTCGCACATGACTACTAGAGATGTTGAGGGAGAGGTGTGGACAACAACTACCATAACCTACTAGCGCTCCCACCGTGGCTCGAACTATAGGTTAACGATTACCTAGTTCAAGAGGACCCACAATGCCATGAGGGCAAACTATGATAGTTGCTCACGATGATTCTAAGGGCCGCGCAATAAGGTGGGGGCCTTAGTCCTTATAAGCCCTTAGTCTCCCACAAGTTCACCTCGCAAAGTGTTGAATCCAGGGGTTATTGATGTCTACCAATCAGTCAAGAGGTGAGTGGCACCCTTGGAGCACATAGTGAGTCCTGAAGGGCACGCTGCACAAAGGAATAAATGAGGTGAGTGGCATCCTTGGAGCACCTAGTGCGCCCTGAAGGGCATGTCATGTTGATGATGATATAGGGATGAACCTAGATGGCCCTAAGACAAATAACAGGTCAAGAAATTTTAAAACAATTTCCCTAATTAAATGTTGCCCAGTACAAAATCTAAATTCTAAGTCTAAAATTTCGTTAGGGGTAAAATTTTGTCTACTTTAAAAAAAATAAAATAAAATAATAATAATAATAATAACATAAATAGATAAAATAAAATAAAATAACAAAATTTAAAATAAAAACCACTTAAGTAATAATTATGGCCTTCATAAAATTTTGTAACATGAAGAGAGTAAGAAATTAAATTATTCATAAAAAATAAAATCTGTGGATATAAAAGGTAAAGAGGGGACTAATTATTTTATGTTTTGATAAATTAAAAAGATGCTAAATTAATGATAAATGGAAAAATGGGTTAAATTCCGCACCTGCCCTTTTGAGTTCTAAGTAAAAGAGGAAAGAGGGAAAATAAAAAAAATAGAAAACTAGGGAAAGGAGGTAACATAAAAAGGAAAAAGGGGAACTTAAGGGAAAAAGCAGGGAGTCAACTTAGTAAATCATATACATTTAAGAACTTTTTAATTTTAAACTAAATTAGCAATTTCATAATAGGCAAAGCCTTTAAAACCTGTAATGGAATCTAGGGACACCTAGGAGTGATTCTAGGAGTAACTCTAGCTCGTTGAGGGAAATAAATATAATTACTTAATTAAAGAAATTAATTTATGGAGGATTGTAGGGGATGAGGGACACTTGTACGGAGAGGAATTTTTGGGAATTTATTTTTAAAATCTTTAATTAAATGAGATTTTAGGAAAGAAAGGAAGTTTGAAACTTTATAAAATAAAGGAAGGAGAAGGATGAAGGGCATCATCTGTTTGCGTAATGTTATGCTGCAGAAATATCAACTTGACTCATTTACTTGTGGGGAGTTGGGATATCCAGCTCAGAGAGGAGTGGTATCTCGGCCTTGTGAGGTGAGCTGGGAGCTAGACAAAACCTTTGGATAGTGTGTGTGGCCCCTTTGCATCTCGGGGGGCTAAGGGGGAAGAAGAGTACCCCTAGCATTGGTTGGGAGGTACTGGTGTAGTCTCGACGATCGGTGAGCGGAAGTGGCATGGAGCATGCGGATGACACTCGGCGCAGGCGAACAGGAAATGGTACACTTCTTCATTTAATGATAGAACGTTGTAGGCTTTATGATTCATTTCTGCCCGTTTTTGGGTTAGGTAAATTGATTGTCTAGTTTCATGACTGAAAATTTTATAGCCTAGCTGAATGATTGGTTGATTGAATTCCGTGACCCTTGTCTTCCCATATGTCGTGACTTCCATGTGAGTTGATTGTGACCTTGAGGTTTTTTATCCTTCGTCCCTAGCTCACCATTCCTCGCCTAGGCAGTAGGCCAGGATCTTGATCTACAGTCGTCTCCTTAGTGTTAAAACACCTACGGATCTCAACACCCTGTTTTCCTCTATGAGGATGGTGAAGCATAGGATGAGCCCATCCATTGGCTACCTCTATTGTTGTTCTTGGCAGTTGATGCCTTATGCCTTAATGTGTTTTATTACCCCTGAAATTTTGGTTGTTGGCATAGCCCTTCCTTCCACTGTGTCTTATATACCCTGCTAGATTTTCTTCACGCTTGGGCTGATAAAACCTCTGCAGACATTTCAATGAACATCCTTGGATCCTTGCATTCTCTTACTGTTCTCTACACTTTTACATTCTTGACCACTTCTATGCTCGGTTAGAAAAATTTACTCTATGTTTTATGCTTTAATGAGCAATTTAACTCTGTGTTGGATGCATTGACGATTAATTTGTCTTGGCGTGTTGTGCATTAATGGATACATTTTAACTCTGTGTTTATACTAACAAATAATTTAGCTCTGCCCTCATAGTTCTATTGGCCAGCAAATATTTTCCTCTACAATTTAAATGCATTTCATAAGAAATTTAACACTATGTTGTTTACCCTTTTGTCTCCACACTCCATTGACTGATATTCTTTAACCCCACCTCCTTAGAATCACAATTTTCTTCCTTTTTTATTTTACTTCAATGGCGAATCTCACCCAGTGAAGGCTTCCATGTTAAAATCCACTTGAATCTTATAAAAATGACTTGGCATCAACTTTTCTTGGCATTATAGTTTCCTTCTGGTGTGACTTGCACAACTATTTCCCTTTTCTTTATTATTATTACGAAAATGTATATTCCATCTAGTGCTTTCCCAGTGATCCATCCTTTAAATAATGGTGGCCAGGTGGCTTCCTCTAGTGCATTGGGAACAACATTGTCCATTAATTGATGTCTGCGTCTTCTTGTAAGTGACCACAAAATTTCCATGAAAACGAGCTCTGCATTTTCCTATTTTTTAACCACAAATCGCCTTCAAAGTGATGACTGTGTGTTCCTGTTAATCACCCCGGACTTGCCTTAATGTGGTCCGCGCTGCGGTCATTTGGCCACGATTTTTCCTTAAATTGATTCCTGAGATTATGCCAAAATGATACCTTATGTTACCCTAGGTAGCATGGAAAAATTATTACCTTCATGAAGTCATGATGTCGCCCTCCTGGAGATGGTGTTTTTGCCTTCAAATTGTCGATTGTTACCTTATGTATTACCCTACCTGACAACGTCTTAATGTATTTTTAATGATGTACAAGGTTGATCCCTTTCTGTTTTAGCAATGACAGTTAATGTGGATGGAATTATTTAATGCTAATATCATGTGTGCATTGATTGGCCTAATATAACATCCTTTTTAGAAACAACAAGCTAGCACTAAATAGTCTGATATAATAGTAAATTTAAAATCGGAGAAGCAAGATAACACTAAATCCTAAATCGACATTTATGGTTATATACACCATCCGCATTAATTATCCCACTTACTTGACATAGCCATTCTCAGCAGTACTTTTTAATGTTAATAGATAAGTTGTCACTTGGGTACCTTTAGTTAAGTTAGTCCCATGCGATACTTTATTGAGTTAATAATGTCTCCTTGACGTTTCCTGCCTTGACATAGTGAGCATATTTAGTGGTATATTAATTGATAGTTTAATTGATATTAATGTCTTGCTATTAAGTGCCTTGTCATTGCCTTATTAATTGTTTATTAGCAACATTCTACATTATGTTAGTTAATGCTTAAATTAATGTTAATGTCTAGTATGATTGTGATTTGGAATAATTAAAAATTAGATGATAGGTTGAGATTTAATTATGCCTCCGTGTTTAATAGAACCTTCTACACTACTTGAGTTAATGCTTCATTAATACTAATAGCTAGTAGATTGAGATGTGGATGAAGTTAGAATTGCCCTATCAGAGTGTATAATGATTAAAGTTGAATGGAGAATTATTGGAGTCATGGTTATGTAGCTCTTAATTCACTTACACCTTGAATTAATTTGTTAGATGTATTGCGTCATGAATAAATGAGAAGCATGGTTGATTTTGTAACTGTTCTCTTAGCACTTT
>JZKD02S0919890.1:198460-232686 GCA_000966675.3 Picea glauca | reverse complement strand
TCCCATTTCCAGAAAATAGGGCGAATACCTCCAAAAACAATTCCAATTATTAGAAAATCAGGGCGAAGGGAGGATCCAGTTCGAATTTGACAGGGCAAAAATGGATTTCCCTCCTTTCCTCTCACAAAGAACCGTCGGCGAAGGGTTTTTATATAATTTTTTAAAAATAAATTTGGGGCAATTTATATTCAAATCCCTCCAAATCTTTCTATAGTAATAATTCGCCCAACCAAAATTTCATACGCCCTAATTTCGCCCATGGGCGAAATTTCGCCCCTAAAATTTTCTATGTTCATTTCATCTCAAGAAGGTTCATTTAAGGATTTAATCCCTTTTTTTTTCCCTTCAACATGTTTAAGGCTTGAGTGACATTTCCACAACACTAATCCTACTCATGCCACCCATTTTCGAATTGGATTCTAATCAATCCCGACCTTTTTCTTCTGAAATATACTTGGTGTGGGCTCGAGAAAAATTCATCTTTAGGGCCTATGTTCTCATTTAATCATGGTGATTATATCCCTTTAGTAGGCTATAGATAACCTATGATGGTCCCATGTGTTGGTTTAAAAATGCATTTAGGGTTATATAGCTAGGTACACTTCATGTGTTATAGGTGTTTTTCATGGAACTTGAGCCCTAGAAGCTTCATTTAGGTAACATGAATTTCACATCATTTAGGGATAACATCATGGTTTTCAAGTGCTTTTTATGTGTTGTTTCTGGTATTCTTTCAATGTTCTTGAGCTCAGGAATATTTAACAACATCTTCGAGGACTTGTTTTCCTTCCTTAATAGTGGTTAAGACCCTCTAACCCATTCTCAATGCATAAAACCTCATGATCCAAATTCAATGCAAACAAAATCATACAAAGGGATTGTGTTCATAGTGAATGAGGTCAAGAAGCTATATTTGGTGCCTAAGGCCCAAGTGTTTTTCTCCCCTAACAATGGTGCATCAAATGAAGAAGTTACATTTAAGGCGTAATCCCCTTCTTTCTCTCCAAACATTGTTTAGGATATGAAATCCATTTGGTTTTACGTAACGAGCACATGCATGATTTTAAGAATTCACACATTTTAAGAAACATGTGCATAATTTTATAATATAGTACATGGAGGGAAATGTGGAGGAATGCATGGAGGATCAATAGGACTACATGTGTTCCTCAAATTTTAAATGAGCGCACATTCCTATTGCAATATTGTGATAATTTGGGTAGCAAATTTTGACACCTACCCACATAGACTCATATATCTATATCTATATATGTGTGTGAGAGAGAGAGACTCATAATTAGTCATGGATGGAAAATTGATCATATCAAAACGATTGATAGTATTGTAATAACTATCTTGATAGAAACTTATAGTGCTACAAAGTAAGTAAGAATAAGAAAAAATACTTTTCTATAGAGAGACCATTAAACCTAAGTTAAAATATAAAAATAATCCCAAGAGTTTCATCAGCAAAGAAAGACAAGGAAGTATGATACATATTCCAAACATCTTATCAAGGTATGGACAAAGTCAAGACTTAAAAACTACAAATTCTTAGAAGAGATTTTGAAACTCTGTCCATGAAAGATAAATATTCAGTAGATTTTTTTTATACACATGTCATTGGCTTGATAAATCAGATTAATTCTCATGGTGAATCCATAGAAGATAGAAAGGTTATTGAGAAGGTACTTAGGAGTCTTCCTCCTTAATTTGATACCGTAGTTGTGACTCTAGAAGAGAGAAAATATCTGAGTTAGTTTAGCCTAGATGAACTACAAGACTCCCTTATTAATCATGAACACATATTAAATAGGTGAAGTATGTAATTAGAGAATGAATTTTCCACGCAATAATCTATAATTCATGGAAGAGGAAGGGGGAGAGATAAATCTACAGGGATAGGAATAACTTATATCAGAAGTGGATGCAGTAGTAGTCCTGGAAACACTGGTTGAAGAGGTCAAAACTGAAATACAAGTCAACCAAGTAGTCAGAGAACTGAAAAATCAAAGATTCAGTGCCATTACTATAAAATGTATGGAAATTATGCATATGAATGCATGAAGAGACAGTATAATCAGAACAAGAAAGGATGATGCAAGCCCCCTATTTATCCTTAGGGTTGAATGAAATCCCAGTCAGGATCTCTAAATTTCGGAGCCAGAGTGGCTCTCCTGGTTCCGAAGTGGAACATCCGACACCAAGTCCACATGCCCTTACCTAAGTTTTCCTCATGGAAACCAACACTAGGCACGAGTCTTCAGTCCACGTGACCTCAGGTGTGAACCCGAGTTTAGCTCAACCAGGCGCATCGCGATTCATGACTCCAGGGTTCCCAATACAACGAGTCCTTGGTTCCTCCAAGTCCCAAAACTCTAGTGAGGGATAACAAATATTAGCTCCTACCTTTCTCCGGCTCATGTGACCACAGGCACATGACCACAAACATTACCACAGGGTGCTTTTGGCTTCTCCAAGTCATGAAGGCTGTAACACTTTCCTGTTGTGGATTTAAGACTCTAAGTATCCAAGATCCAACGGCCTGAATCCTTTCAGTGTTTTGTAGGTCAAGAGTCCCGACTCCTACCTCACGTATTCACGGTCATCGAAATGCAAATACACCTCCATGCTGCAGATCGACAGATCCCAACCTACAAAGATATGATGTTTTGAATCCTTTTGGGGTTTCGAGGGTCAAGAGTCCCGATTCTTACCTTTTGTACCCCCAGTCACCGAAATGTCGATACACATCTACGCTCCATATTGACGACTCCCAACCTACGAATATTTGATGGTCTGGGTCCTTTCAGGGTTTCATGGGTCAAGATTCTCGACTCTTACCTTTTGTATCTTCGGTCACCAAAATGCCGAAATCTTCAAGCATTTGATCAATGGCTCACAATTCCCCTTGAGATCTACGGCCTCAATCGTACCCTCACGAATCGCTATTTCATGATTCGGGGTTTTAGGAGTGAATGACCTCTATCCTACCAACTTGCAATACCCAAAATCGTGAAGTGGACCAATGATCCAGATCTTCCCAAGATCAAGAGTTCCTCGCCACTAACCTCCTCATAGCTCCTCTTTATCCAATCGCCTACGGGGTTTCGACATTTCTCCCGAAGGACTCTCCACTGTCTGTTCAGATCTTTAATATTCTCCCTCCTAGATATGTGCAGTGTTAAATCTTTTGCACCTATCCTAGATCTGATGATCACTGAGCCTCCTCTGCAACCCAACGGTCGACAATGTTATTCCCTCTGAACTTTTTGATCTCTTAGACTTAGAAAATTTTCTAAGTCCTGAAGGCTCGACCTTAGTTTCTCTTGGGAGATGGATTTCCTGGATCTCGATAATGCTTCTCTGAAATGTTATTCCTCCTAAGCTTTACCTGGTGAAGGCCTCGACTCCCTGTGCACTTGTTGTGTCAAAGGGATTTTGATAACTCAGGTCCAAGGGATTTCTCCCAGAGAAATTCCTCCCGATATCCTGGTGCTCTCTTCTTGCTCGATGCACACCTTGCAAAGATTTAATGAAGAGAAACAATTGAAACTGGAAATTAGCAGTCACAGTTCCCTTCTCCCCTACAAATATTCATTCACCTGCTCACAAAACACAAGAATAACAAAGATTTCAAATGTAATCACACACAAAATGCATTTGGATCAATTTTTCGTCTATTATATTCACAAGTTCCCCAAATGGATACAAAACATATTCTAATTACAATAGCTTTGAAAGCTTGAGGCTTCTGCTAACTTGCATTCCCCTTACATTACTCTCTCCTATCCTGCATCTAACCTAATCTATTCATAATAAGACTCTATTTAACTTAGAGAGATTTATAGGGTTTTTCCTGCCTACTCATCTACTCTAAGGTTTAATATAATGGCTAACTTAGACCAGTCACATTCCAGATCTGTAGTGGGAACTTCTACTCTGCTTGTGATTTTCAAAACGTGCCTCAATTAGTAAAATTCACAGTAGTTCAAGCGTACTTCCAAAGGTAAACTTCGATGTTGAGTTAAGGTGGATTTCAAAATCAGTTGTAGTTTCTAACGTTGAATTTCTGGAAGAACTTCCATTTGCTAAGTGGTCCTGCTTTTGCATGTTTTCCAACGATGCTATTGCATCATACTCCCCTTGACAAAATTTCATGGACTCCTGTCCATGAGCTCCCCTACTGATTTTCCTTGCTTATGGATAGCATCATCATTTTCCCAACTGGCATCTTCGATTTGGTGTCCCTTCCATTTGACCAGATACTCAAAATAGGTTTTCCTTTTGGTCTTCTTGCCAATCCTATGATCAACAATTTTCTCCAATTGCGGCTTTTCTGCCACAGGCATTTGTTTCTCCCACTGAATATTTCCTTGGTCTTCTGGCCCTTCTGTGTCATCTTTCCTCTAAGTATACAAGTATGAAACATTGAATATGGTCAAAATTCCCACACCATTTGGCAGCTCAATCTCATATGAGTTTGCATCAAACTTCCTCAAGATTTTACAGGGTCCTATCTTTTTCATCTTCAACTTATTGTATGTTCCCCTAAGGAAACTTTCCTTCCTGAGATGTGCTAAAACTTGATCTCCTACTTCAAATTGAAGTTCCCTGCGATGTTGATCAGCTCTATCCTTATATTTTTGGTTAGATCTCTCCAACTGTCCTTTGATCTAGCTATGGATTTTCTCCATCCCTAAAACAAAATCCTCTTCTCCAATGCTCCTAATATTACCCTGTTCCAAGTCTCTCAACTCAGATACTCCCCTTGGTTACATTCCATATAGTATTTGGAATGGACTCCTTCTAGTGCTCTTGTTTGGTGAATCGTTGTATGCAAATTCTGCTTGTGGCAGAATCTAATCCAAGTGATTATGATGCTCAGTGACTAAACTCCTCAGTAAGTTGCCCAAACTTTTATTTACCACTTTAGTCTTCCCATTTGTTTGAGGGGGATAATATGAGCTAAAGGAAAAATATATCCCCCACTTCTTCCACAATGTTCAACAAAAGTGACCAACAAATTTTGGGTCTTTGTCCGAGAAAATGCTCCTGGGTAGGCCGTAAAGTCTCACAACTTCCTTGAAAAACAGCTTTGCAACATGTGTTTCATCGCTAGTCTTCTGGCATGAGATGAAATGTTGCATATTTGAAAACCTATCCACCACACAAATATAAAATCAAATCCCCTTTGTTTTCTTGGTAACGCCAACACAAAATCCATGCTTATTGCATCCCAAGGCCTCTCTGGTATTGGCAATGGTTGATACAACCAAGTGTTCTGTCTTTTCCCTTTTGCATGTTGGCAGATTCTACATATTTTCACAAACTTTATTACCTTTGTTCTCATACCTGGTCGGTAGTATGAACTTCTCAACCATGGAAATGTTTTATCATCGCTGAAATGTCCAGCCAATCCCCCATTGTGCTTCTCTTTCAAAAGGTTATCCGGCATTGAGCATTTTGGTATGCACAACTGATTTTGTATGAACAAAAACCCTTCCTGAATCATGTACTCTGTCCACTAACTTCTATCTCTCAATACATGGTTTTTACATGCTTCATATGCTTCCTTGAAGTCTGTATCATCACAATACATATCCTTAAGGTGTTCAAATCCCAAGGTCTTCACCTAGAATTCCTGCAGAATTAACAATCTCCTGCTTAACGCATCAACAACCTTGTTAGCATTCCCAACAATATGTTTTATGATAAAAGTAATTTTTTTCATAAATTCAACCCATTTTGCATGCGTCTGAGTCATTTTTTCCTGTCTGATTATGAACTACAAAGCTTGGTTATCACTATACAAGACAAATTCTTATGGGACAAGGTAATGTCTCCATTCTTTTAAGTCTTGAATGATGGCAGAAAACTCCTTGTCATATGTGGAATACTTCCTCTTGGTTTCATTCAGTTTCTCACTGAAGTAGGCAACAAGTCTGTTATCCTGACTCAAAATTGCTCCTATTGCAACTCCACTTGCATCACATCTTACCTGAAATGTCTTCTCAAAATTCAGCAAGATCAGAATTGGTCGTTCTGTTATCTTCTCCTTTAGTATATTGAATCTCCTTTCGGCCTCCTCTGTCCATTTAAAGGACTTGTGCCTCTTCTTCACTGTATCCATCATTGGTGCACAAATCCCACTGAAGTCTCTATTGAACTTCCTATAGAATCTCACTAATCCATGGAAGATCCTTTCCTCGAACATGCTTCTTGGTGACGACTATTCTCTGATCGCTTTCACCTTCTATGAATCCATCTTCAGTTCATTCGAAGAGATCAAAAAACCCAAGTAAATGAGCTCCATGTTCATAAAAGAGGATTTCTTCAGATTTATCAGTATCTTCTCCTGTTGTAGCCTCCTCATTACTAATGTGAGGTTCCTCAAATGCTTCTCATTAGTCCTACTAAATATCAGTATATCATCCAGATATACAACTACGAATTTGCCAATGAAGTCTTTCAGAATTTCGTTCATCAGCCTCATAAAAGTGCTCGGGGAATTCGTTAAGACAAATGTCATAACTGACCACTCGTATAGAACATCATTTGTCTTAAAGGTTGTTTTCCATTCATCACCTTCTCTCATCCTGATCTAGTGATCCACTTTTATGATCTATTTTAGAAAATAAATTTTCTCCACTTAAGAAATCCATTAGGTCATCCATTCCTCGTAAAGGAAATCTATACCTGATGTCGATCTTGTTGATGGCTCTTGAGTCTGTTCACATTATCCATCCTCCATATTTCATCGAACTTAGTATAGTTGGCACTTCACATAGACTCAATCTCTCCCTGACCAAACCCTTGTCTAACAGCTCCTGGACTTGGCTCTTCACTTCCTCATTCTCTCGAGGTGTCAACCTGTATGATGCTTTGTTCGATAAACTTTCTCCTCATATCACGTTGATATGGTGACTGATACTCTTGACAAATGACAATGAGTTAGTTCTCTCATCCACCACTATGTCAACAAACTTATCCAGTAGTTCCTGAACTTCCTCAGGAAAATCATCCAGTGATGTGATTGTAAGGATAACTTTGGGTTTCCTTACACAACAAACTGAATCTCATGTTTGTCCTTGAATTCCTTCAGAAGTTCCTTCCCACTCGTGAGAAGTATGGTTGTTATGGACTCCTCTTTCACTCTTTTATCCTCCATTTGAAGCAACATGTGCATCCTACCATTTTTCTCTAATGTGTATGTATTCTTCCTCCCATCATGAATGACATTTATGTCAAACTACCATAGTCTTCCCAACATGATATGGAATACGTCCAAGGGAATTACATCACATAGGATTTTGTCTTTATAACCTCCTATCTTAATTGCAACTAAGAATTGTTTAGTAATCATTACCTAGTGTCCTTTTTGCAACCATGAGACCTTGTATGGATTTGGCTGTGCAGTTGTCTTTAGCTCCAATTTCTCCACCATCTCTGTGGATACTAGGTTGTCATTTCTCCCACTGTCAATGATAACCTTGCATACTTTGTCCTTAGTCTTGCAAGTTGTCTTGAAAAGGATTTTTCTCTACACTGGATTTTAAATTTCTTCCTATGGTTTCAAGAGAACTTTTCTCAACATTAGGGACGCTCCATCCTCTGCTGCTTCTGCTTTAACATCTCTCTGTTGTGCTTCTGAAATGTGAGATTCTCCTCCTTCCTTCTTATTCTTGGGACATTCCCAAGACATGTGCCCTGTCTTTCCACATACATAGCACCTCACTTCTCCTCTACCTCTTCCTCTAGAAGATATTCTTCCACCATTCTATCTTCCTCGGGAAATTCCTCCTCATTTTGAGTGATTGCGTGGTTTCTCAAATTCATCCTTAGGTTGATGTGTTATGTCCCAGTTAAACCCCTTTCTTTTGCTTGGGACCAATTTTTTAACTCTTCCTCGCTGGCTTTGTTTTTTGGTCAACTTCTCCTCTGCCTTTAGTGAAAACTGATAAGCATCATCCACGGTCCTGACTGACATCATGTTAAGCTCTTCCTGGATCTCATATATCAAGCCATTCATATATCTAGCGAATTTTTATTCATCACTCTCCCTTTGTCCAGTTCGTATGTTCAACCTATAGAACTCCTCGGTCTACTCCCTTTATGTCTCAAGTTCTGTAGCTTCCTGAACAAGTTGATCTGATAGTCCTTGGGTATGAATTTAGCCATCATCTTGGCTACCATTCTATCCCAACTCTTTATCCTTTGTTTTCCTTTACTTCTCCTCTCAGCCTGTAGTTCATCCCACCATAGTGTTGCATGCCCTTTTAGCCTAGTGACTACCTACTTCACCTTCTTCTCTTCATCAAAATCTTCATAGTCGAAGTGTTTTCCATGGACCTTATCCAGTCCAACAGTTCTTCAATGTCTAGATTTCCCTCATACATCAGGAACTCTATCTTAGCTCTGCCTCCCAATCTGGTAACTTCTCTCAACAAACATTCTTTTGAAGCATATTCTCCTACATCTTATTCAACCTCAAGCTCTTCACTTTCTCCATCACTAACATCTCCCACATCAGGTGCTCTTCTATGCATTTCTTCCATTGTTTCCAATCTGGCGCGAAGCTCTCGCATATCCCTCTCTACAACACAGTTGGCTAAAGGCGGTTCTTGTCTCCTTGGTGGAATTATGCTGACTATCTGTCACACACACAGTATAGCTTCCATCTCTCTATCTCTTTATTTTTCTCTTTATCCTAAAGTCTACATATGAAGGATTGTCTCTGATACTACCTGATGCAGGCCCCCTATTTATCCTTAGGGATTCACGACCTCCCGGTCAGGATCTATTTATTATGGAGCTGGTGCGACTCTCCTGGTTCCGAACTGGAACCTTCAACACCAGGTACACATGACATTAACTAATTTTTCCCCACGTAAACCAACACTAGGCATGAGTCTTCACTTCATATGACCACAAGTGAGACCACAAGCTTAGCTCAACCAGGTGCATCGCGGTTTGCGACTCTGGGGTTCCCAATACAAAGGGTCCTTGGTTCCTCCAAGTATCA
This sequence comes from Picea glauca, assembly GCA_000966675.3. Taxonomy (NCBI): domain Eukaryota; kingdom Viridiplantae; phylum Streptophyta; class Pinopsida; order Pinales; family Pinaceae; genus Picea; species Picea glauca. Next base: position 223,661 of record JZKD02S0919890.1, on the reverse strand, counting down.
AAACCCCAGTGAGGGCTAGCGGAAATTATCTCCTCCCTTTCTCCTGCTCATGTGACCACAGGCACATGACCACAAGCTTTACCATAGGGTGCTTCAGGCTTGTCCAAGTCACGAAGGCCGAAACACTTCCCTGTTGTGGAACGACGACTCTAAGTCTCCAAGATTCGACAACCTGAATCCTTTTGGGGTTTCGTAGGTCAAGAGTCTCGACTCCTACCTCTTGTATTCCTGATCGTCGAAATGTCAATACACCTCCACACTGCAGATCGATGGCTCCCAACCTCCAAATATCCGACGGTCTGGATCCTTTCAGGGTTTCATGGGTCAAGAGTCTTGATTCTAACCTTTTTTACCCTCGGCTTCCGAAATGCCGATACACCTCCATGCTATATATCGATGACTCCCAACCTCTGAATATATGACAGTCTAGGTCCTTTCAAGGTTTTGTTGGTCAAGAATCCTAATTCTTACCTTTTGTACCCCCGATCGTTGAAATGTTGATACACCTTCACACTACATATCGAAAACTCCCAACCTCGAAAGATCTGATGGTCTGGGTCCTTTAGGGGTTTCGTGGGTCAAGAGTCCCGACTCTTACCTTTTGTATCCCCGGTCACCGAAATGTCGAAATCTTCAAGCGTTCGATCAATGACTCACAATTCCCCTTGAGATCAACGGCCTCAATCTTACCCTCACGAATCGTTATTTCATGCTTCATGGTTTTAGGAGTCAAGGATCTCTATCCTCCCAACTTGTGATACCCAAAATCACGAAGTGGACCAACGGTCCAGATTTTCTTGGGATCGATGGCTATTATCCCTCCTGAGATTTGGACATCGAGAGGTCCTCGCAGCTCCACTTTATCCAACGACCTAAAGGGTTTCGGTGTTTCTCCCCGAGGACTCTCCACCATCCGTTTAGATCTTCAAGATTCTCCCTCCTAGATAGGTGAAGTGTTAAAGCTTGCACACCTGTCTCGGATCCCACGATCACTGAGTCTCCTCCGCGACCCAACGGTCAACAACATTCTTCCCTCTAAACTTTTTGATCTCTTAGAATTAGAAAATTTTCTAATTCCCCAAGGATTGACCTTTGATTCTCCAGGTAGATGGATTTTCTAGATCTTGATAAAGATTCTCTGAAATGTTATTCCTCCTGAGATTTTCCTGGTGAAGGCCTTGACTCCCCGTACACTCCTTTCGTTAGAGGGATTTTTATAACTGAGGTCCAAGGGATTTCTCCAAGAGAAATTCCTCCTGATCTTCTGGTTCTCTCTTCTTGCTCGATGCACACCTTGTAGAGCTTCAATGAAGAGAAATAGTTGAAACTAGAAATTAGCAGTCACAATGCCCTTCTCCCCTACAAATATTTATTCACTTGCTTACAAAACACAAGAATAACAGATATTTCAAACATAATCACACACACCATGCATTTGGATCAATTTTCCCTCTATTATATTCACAAGTGCCTGAAATGGCTACAAAACATATTCTGGTTACAATAGCTTTGAAATCTTGAGGCTTCTGCTAACTTGTAGTCCCCTTACATTACTCTCTCCTATCTTGCAGCTAAACTAATCTGTTCATACGAAAACTCTATTTAACTCAGAGAGATTTCTAGGGTTTTTCCTACCTACCTACTCATCTACTCTAAGATTTAATCTACTGACTAACTTAGACCAGTCACATTCCAGATTCGTAGTGGAAACTCCTACTCCTCTTGTGATTTTCAAAACGTGCCTCAAAGAGTAAAATTCACACTAGTTCAAGCGTGCTTCCAAAGGTAAATTTCAGCGCTGAGTTAAGGTGGATTTTAAAATCGGCTATAGTTGCTAACGTTGAAGTTCTGGAAGAACTCCCACGTGCTAAGTGGTCCTTCTTCTACATGATTTCCAATGATGCTCATGCATTAAGGGACAAGAACAATCACACAATGAAAATAGTACCTCCATTCCTATGTGTATGGAACGCATTGAAGCAATGCTTATAGTTTCCTGAGTTGAATGCAATGTTGCTCAAGAAATTCCATGTGATATATGGTGTCTAGATTCAGGCTACAGTAATCACATGAAATGAAACATATAGTTGTTTTCTAGTTTGGATAAGTCAATCCAAAAAAAAGTTACAATTGGAACATATATCCAAGTCACTGTCTTAGGAAAAGGAAGTATAAAAATTATAACCAAGAAAAGAGAACAAAAAGTTATGTCTTATGTATATTATGTTTCCGGTCTAAAGAATAATTTGATCAGCACATGATAGTTGTTACAGAAAGGATATATAATCGACATGGAAGATAATCACTATGTGATTATAGACAGATATCCAAGCAATTAGATTATTGCAAGAATTTAGATGAAAAGAAACATAATGTTTCCATTGACATTGAATCCAAAGAAGAAGAGAAATACAACGCTATCTATTAGTAAAGAAAAAGATGCATAGTTAAACACTGCATTTACAACCAAAATTGTGTGCAGTTCCAATGAAGAAAATAATGCGCGTAGTATCAAGAAAGGAGAAAGTGGTGCAGAGATGCAAGAAACATTCCAATATGAAGATAATGATGATTCCCGGTTATGGAATTTCAGATTTGGACATTTAAACTTTGCAGGTTGGAAGCTGCTACATACAAAATATATGGTGAAAGGATTTCTAGTAATAGAAAAAACAGAAATAATATGTGAAGGTTGCATATTTGGCAAGCAACATAGAGAGTCTTTTCTAGTTGGAAAGTCATATAGAGAAAAAGATCCACTGGAAATATCACATTCATAATTTTTTGGTCCAATGTAAACACCATCTATAAGAGGCAGTTCATATTTTCTAACATTTATTGATGATTTCTTAAGAAAGACATGGATTATTTCCTAAAACATAAATTTGATGCATTGGGTTGTTTTCAGCAGTTTAAATCACTTGTGGAGAAGCAGAGTGGTTATTACATCAAGTGTCTAAGAAATTACAGACGAGAATATATTTAAAGAGAATTTCAAAACTTTTGTAAAGTTCATGGTATTTACAAGCAATTTATCGCACGGTATACACCACAACAGAATGATGTCACATAAAGGAAGACTCAAACCATCATGAAAATGACACACAATATGTTGGAAACCAAACATTTTTCAAATGAGTATTGGGCTAAAGGAGTAGCAACTACAATACACATCTTGAAAAAATGTCTGAGAAAGAATGTGAAGAAAAAAGTTCCTCAAAAATCTTGGACAAGAACGAAACATAATGTGGCGCACTTAAATGTTTTTGGTTGTGTCACATATGTACATGTTCTAGATGGGCTTGGAAATAAGTTGGAAAACAAATGACATAAATGTATATTTGTTTGGTATTCTCAAGACACAAAATGATACAAGTCGTATGACCTTGTCACAAGAAATCTCATAATCAGTGTGGATGTTCAATTTGTGGAGAATGAAGCATGGGGTGGAAGCATAGAAAAGATAATCAAAATCATTTAGAATGATGACACATAAGAAGAAGAGGTGGGTCAAACACCATGTACAAGTCAGTGTGCAGTTCCTTCTACAACTGTGATGCATATACTAGCATAAACAACTACAGCAAGATCAACAAGTGTGCAGTCTATACCTAGAGAACAACAAACTCCAACAAGTAGTCCAAGTAGTTCTACATCTCGATATCCAACATTATAAATTTTGTTACCAAGGAATACAAGGAGTCTACAAGACATTTATAATGAGGACACACCAAATTCATTTTCTATTTTTTCTATGTTTTCATAGATAAATGATCCATTAACTTTTCAAGAAGATATCAAAGATTATGTATGGGCACAATCCATGGATGAAGAAATCATATGCATAGAGAGAAATCAGATATGGAAGCTGGTAGATGTACCTAAAGAAAAGGATTTGATAAGTGTCAAGTGGATTTATAGAACCAAGAAAGATGTAGAAGGAAACGTAAAGAAGAACGAGACAAGGATAGTTGCAAGAGGTTTTACACAGTAACCTGGAATTGATTTCAATGAAACATTTGCACCAATTGCGCGCATGGACACAATCAAAATTTTGTTATCAATTTTCTTGTAGAACAAATGGTCAACTTATCAAATGGATGTAAATTCAACATTTTTGAATGGACATTTAGAAGAAGAACTATATGTGGAACAACCACAAAGCTATGAGGCTCCATGACAAGAAGACAAATTATACAAATTGAAGAAGACATTTTATGGGTTAAAGAAAGCTCCAAGATCTTGGTACAGTCACATAGATTCCTATCTCACACAGAATGGATTTCAAAGAAGAGAATGTGAGCCAACACTATACTTCAAAGAAAATCAATAAGGTAACATGTCAATTGTTTTCTTATGTGTCGATAATTTGATATTTACATGTGATTTTTGCATAGAAGAATTTAAGTCAGTGATGAAGGATGGATTTCAAATCACTGATCTGTGGCTTATGAGATATTTTCTGGGTATTGAATTTCCCGAGTCCAAATATTGTATATATATATCTCACAGTCTAAGTACGCATATGAAATCTTCAAAAGATTGAATATGATAAATACCGAGAAACCCCAACACCTGTCATAACATGATTGAAGTTGAGTAAATAATATGAAGGGTCCAAGGTTGATCCGAGACTTTTTAAAAGATTGGTAGGAAGTCTTATGTATCTAACAATGAGAAGACATGATATTTTGTATGGAGTGAGCCTGATTTCAAGGTTCATGGAAACTCCAAAAGAATCACATTGGAAAGCACGAAAGAGAATTCTGAAATATGTGAATGGAACAAAATATTTTTTCATTAAGTATTATACTTCAGAATATTTGAGACTCATTGGATACATGGAAAATGATTGTGGAGGAAACATAGATGACAAGAAAAGTACCTATGGGTACAGATTTCATTTTGGTACAAGAATGGTAACATGGGCATTAAGGAAGCAACCCACAATGACTCGTTCTTCAACAGAAGCAGAGTATGTCACAAATATAAGTGCAACGTGTCAAGCAGTTTGGATGAGAAGAATGTTAAAAGATTTGTTGCAGGAAAAACAGGAACCAACGACACTATTTTGTGACAACAATTCAATCATCATGTTATGAAAGAACCATGTGTTTCACAAGAAAACCAAGAACATTGATACAAGGTATCATTTTATCACATAATTAATGAATAACAAATAAATCTGTTTAGAATTTTGCAAGTCAAAAGAACAGGTCTATGACATTTTTACAAATGTTTGAGTAAGAGATGCATTTTAGAATCTACACAGTAACAAATGTGTGATAGTATATGACAATTCAATTTTTTTATGTAAATTTTGTAATCCCACCTACTTATAATTAAGGGGGAGTGTTGGAAATAGTAATTACAAGTCGATGAACTTTACAATCGATTTTTCAGTCAGTCATTTTGTTAGTATTTAACTACAGTTCATCAGTTTACACTTGTGTTTAAGCAAGCTTTGTCTTTGCCAGTCGACAAGTAGGGGAATTAGTTAATGAAGTCGATCTTAATCCGTCGAGTCCAATTAAGTAGATGAAAAGTCAGTGATATTTATTGTCATCTTTAATGTTGAGTCATTTTTCTTCTCTAAGAAGTCTCATTCATAGTCTTTATATATTCAAGTCTGTAATTAGTCAAAATATAAAGAGTGATAGACACAGAGAAGAGAAGCAACAACATTAGTTGAAGGTATTCCAAGTAGTCTAAGAGCACAATCTCTTCGTATGTTTTGTAAATTGCAGAAGTCCAAGAAGTCATTGGAACAAAAGCTTGATTCAATATTGTATTTTGTATTAGCGCACAGTGCCAAAGTTATTAATACATATCAAGTATATCGTTGTTGACATACTATGTTGTATTTCTGAGTTTATATGTTAAGAATAGCACTATGTTATTTCTGCATCTATAAATCGTGCACAGTAAATCGAGTAGCTTTCCCACCAAATGGTAAGTCCAGAGAGTTCAACGACCAAGTTTGTGATGCGCTGCGTAGAGTAAGTTTGCGCTCTGTAGATCCGAGAATCCTTGGCATCGTTCCTATAGGAACGAAAAATCATTCCAATAGAAAACCGAAAGATATATGTAAATAATTAACCGTTAATATAGAGGTCAGAGTACCTCAGATAAGTTTTGGGAATTTGTAATCTGCCATAACATCTGTAGCAGTTCGGAATCAAAATTTGGAGATGCAACATCATGTCGTTATAATTTTCAGTTGAAAAAGTTTAAATCAAGTGAATTATTTTTCTCGATCAACAAATCTATTAACAAAGGGATCCTCATATATTAAACGGATATTTCTCGAGTATTGTGCACAGAATCGGTAATACTGTATCAATTGCTAACATCTTCAATCGAACAGAAAAACAATAACCCCTTATTATCTAGCCCGTTTGATTTATACCAAAGATATAGAAATGGACTCTTGACTTATGCTTCCCTATACACCTGCGTATGCGATGGCACTTGTACGAGGTTTTGTTTTGGACATCGCGCCTATGCAAGTTGTGGTAACAATTGCAAATTGCGCACTTCATGGCTGCAGTGGTTCCCTCATCTCTGTTGGATATAAATTGTCTGGAGTAATCGATAGCGAAGCCGCAATGCTAGTAGCGATATTCTCTTGGCGCTCTTTGTAGCCCACAGTATTCCTACACGCAATATCTCCTGCTCTGCTGGTTTTGGCATCCGCTTCTTCGGTTTGATGAAGTAATCCGAATAGTTTGATTTCCTTTACAGATGTTATCGATTCTCCTTGAATATTTATGGATTGTGTTGCGAGGACTCCCAGAAATATGTTATCGATTCTCCATTTAAGACCACATCCTTCATGTTAATTAGAGATATACACTCTTTAAATAATACACAACAAACACATATCAAAATATTAAATGGAAATATAAAACACGGTGATTTATGTAGTTCACCCAACTTCAGGCTATGTCCACCAAGCAGGTATAGATGCTATCTTATTGTTCATAACATGGAGATTATAGTCCTTATTCTCACTCACCAATTCCTGTACACGCATACATGAATTTATAGCACACAGTTACAAAGAAACTGACTATTAAATGCACTCCTATCCATATTTTAACCTGGTCTAGCTTGTTGCAACCAACGCTGATTAATAGGATCCAAATTCATTCTTGGAGAAATCTGTTTTCATCAATTTCCAACAATATCCACCTTGATAACAACTAAGTGATACCTTGCTCATGTATTTTGTTCATCACCTTTTATGCAAGCCAAGAGAAGCCAAGCACCTAAAAGTATTGGTTTTGTGAACATGTCTGCACAGTTCTCTTTTGTATGAATTTTTTCAAGAGAAACTCCACCTTCATCGATGACCTGTCTTACAAAATGATACTTAATAGGAATATGTTTAGTTTTACCATGGTAGGCTCGATTCTTGACCAAGTGAATAGAACTTTGACTATCACAAAGTAGCTTTACTTTGTTTCGCACCCTTCCAAACTCACTAAACAAACCTTTTAACCAAACTTTCTTTTTGCAAGCATGTGAAGCAGCTATGTATTCTGATTCTATAGTGGATAAAGCGACAATTTTTTGTAGCTTTGACATCCAACTAATAGATCCACCTACAAGAGTAAAGACATATCCTTAGGTTGACATGATCTTGTCAAAATCACCTACAAAATCAGAATCAACATATCGGCAGACTAACTCACAACCACCATTATAGGTGATACAATAATTACTGGTGCCCCTCAGATACCGAACCAGACTAACTCACAACCACCATTATAGGTGATAAAATAATTACTGGTGCCCCTCAGATACCGAACGACCCATTTCTCTCCTACCTAGTGTTCTTTACCTGGATTTTTCATATATCTATTGACAACCCCAACTTCATGTGAAATGTCTGGTCTTGTACTAACCATCGCATACATTAAACTTCCTGTTGCATTAACATATGATATTTGAAACATATATTCATTCTCGTCTATTGTACTAGGACATAAACTTGAAGAAAGCTTAAAATGGGAAGCAAAAGGTACATAAATTGGTTTCACATTATTCATACCAAACCTCAAAAGTATTTTCTCGACATACTTTTGTTTTGACAACAAAAGCTTACCATTCCTCCTGTATCTGAATATCTCCATGCCCAAAATCTACTTTGTTTCTCCTAAATCTTTCATATTAAATGTTCTATCCATTTGAGCCTTTAACCTGTTTTATACTTTTCCTTACTAAAATAATATCGTCAACATAAAAAACTAAGATAATGAATATTCCATTATTCAATTTATTAAAGTAAACACAATTCTCATACTCACTCCTTGTATAATTCTATCTCATCATGAAAGAGTCAAATTTCTTGTACCATTGTCTAGGCGCCTCAGACCATACGATGATTTCTTGAGCCTGCATACAAATTTCTTGTTGCGATTCTGAACGAACCCTTCAGGTTGTTCCATGTAAATATCCTTATCCAAATATCCATGTAAGAAAGCAGTCTTAACATCTAGCTGCTCCAAATCCAAATCAAGTAATGCAACCAATGCAAACATACTTTGAATTGAAACAATTTCAACAAATGGTGAAAAAATCTCATGAAAGTCAATACCTTTTTTTCCGAGAATATCCTTTTGCAACCAGCCTTTCTTTGTACCTCTATACCTTATCATCAACACCCTTCTTCAACTTGTAGACCCATTTGCAACCTACAATTTTCTTGTCTCTTGGAAGTTCTACCATGTCCCATGTAACATTCTTCGTTAAAGCATTCATTTCATTCTTAATTGTTTCTTTCCATTTTTCATTGTTAGAACCCTCACAGAAATAAGGTTCATCATCATTAGTACTTAAAGAAACTGATGAAACAAAATCATCATACCTTGTTGTAGGAACTCTGACCCATGTAGACCTCGTTAGGGAATTTTGTGGCTCATCCACAATATCTTGATTGTCATCATCATCCATGTTTTCCTCTACAAGAACCTCTTCATGAACATCTTTAGAAACTTGGTCATGTTCACATTCATCTATAGATGAATGAGTTTCAAACTAAATCTGTTGATACCTAGGTACTTCTACATGTTTCATTTGAACATCTACATTTGATTTGAAGAGAGGCGATTCATCAAATATTACATCTATTTTAATGTTGATCTTGTGGGAAGTAGGATCGCACAACCTATATCGCTTAATACCATCTTCATATCCAACAAAGATAAGTCTTTTATTATTTTGGATCTAATTTAGAACGCTAATGTTTCGGAATTAGAGCATAGGTTTCACAACCAAAACTTTTAAGATTAGAATAATTACAAGGGTGACCTATCCATACCTCTTTAGGAATCTTGTACTCTATTGTTGTTGATGGTGATCGATTCACCAGATAACAAGTTGTAGTTACTGCTTCTTCTGATAGTTCTTGCTGCAAATTGGTGTTATTAACCATACTCCTTGCTCTCTCTAGAAGAGTCATGTTCATGCGTTCAACAACTCCATTTTGCTGAGAAGTGTAGGCAGTAGTTTTATGCCTGTCAATCCCAAAGTCCTTTAAATAGTTCTCAAATTCCATTGACATAAATTCACCACCATTATGAGTTCTTAAACATTTAATGGACCTACCAGTTCTCTTTTCCACTAAATCTCTAAATTGCTTGAAAAATATAAATACAACAACCTTTCTTTTCAACATATAGATCCACACCTTCCTAAAGAAATCATCTATAAAACTAACAAAGTATGATGATCCTCCATACGAAATAGTAGGGGATGGTCCCTAAACATCAGAATGGATATAATCAAGGATTCTACCACTGGTGTGTCTTCTAGTTTTAAATCTCTTCCTATTATGTTTTCCATAAATACAATGCTTGCATAAATATAACTTTAAAGACTTTAGACTAGGAAGTAACTTGTGATCAGATAATACCTTCAATCCTCTTTCTCTCATATGGCCCAACAATTGATGCCAAATTTGAACAAAATCACATTCATTCTCGGATACAGCTATCGCATGATCTGACTCGGTTCTTCCTTCTAACAGAAACATGTTTCCAACCTTCTTTTCTTTCATAACCAATAGTATTCCTTTGTATACCTTCATAAGTCCACCTTGAACAATAATGTTATATCCTCCAATATCTAATACTTCCAATGATATTAGGTTCTTCCTAAGCTCAGGTACATGTCTCACATCAGTTAGTATCTTAATATATCCATCAAACATCTTAAGTCAAATGCTACCAATTCCCACAACTTTACATGATATATCATTTCCCATGTAAACAATTACATCATCTGTAGAATGGTAAGTAATAAACTAGTGTCTATGAAGACACATGTGATTTGAAGTAGCAGAATCTAATAACCAATGTTGATCATAACGTGAAACAATTCCAATTGTTAAAACTTCATCAACCATACCTAAGCGTGTTGTTGAATCTGTTTCAGTTGTGTTTTCTTCCTTCATCTCTTTTGGAGGGTCTTATTTGGAGGCTTGTTGTCGCTTCCAACAATCCTTCTTCAGGTGTCCATATTCTCCACAAAACCATCACTTAAGCTTGTTCTTCTTCCCCTTCGACTTTGATCGAGAGAAATTCCTTAGAACATTTCCTCTTTCTTTAGCTCTTACTCTGACCACCATCACCTTAGATGTAAAGGTTTCTAAATTGGATATCTTCCTTGTTTCCTCACACAGTAAAGCTCCAACAATAACATAAAACTCAATACTTTCTGTTGAACTGAAACTAATAGAGGTAATAAAGTGATCCCATGACTTGGGCAAAGAACACAATAATATAATCACCTTGTCTTCAGATTCGAATTTCACTCCCACGCTAGTCAACTGGACTAAAAGAATATTAAAAGTATTTAAATGATCATCTATTTTCGTACCTTCCTTCATGCGCAAAATGTACATTTTTTTGTTCAGGAATATCATGTTGATCAAGGATTTCATCATATACAATCTTTCGAGCTTCGTCCACAAGCCGACTATTGTCTTCTTCGTAACAATGTTGAACAAAACATTATTGGCCAAACAATGACGTATGGCACTTAGTGCTCTTGCATCGACCTCTTCCCACTCTTCATCTAAAATAATCACGAGTTTCTTTGATTTTCCCAAAAGCGCCTTCATCACACCTTGTTGCACAAGCAAATCATGCATCTTGACCTTCGAGATCTCAAAACTGTTATTTCCATTGAATTTCTCAATTTCAAATTTAACACTCTATGTTTTCTGCATTTTAGTCTCTCTGTTACTTCTCGGCCTTTGTTGTCTCCATTCTTGTTAATCTGCTCCTTCACATCCTTGGGCAGTCCTTACGCAATGTAATCTCGATTGTGATCATAATCGCATCAATAAGAGCCCTTTCTCTTGCAAATGCCAAAAATAAATCAAGGATCATTGAACTGATTTATACTATCCTTCAATCAAAGTCGATATGCAGGGAGGCGCCTAATCGAACCTGAGCCCACATGAGAATCGAAGAGGCCAGCGCACCCTTTAATATTTGAGGCCAGCACCGAATTCTAATTTCAAAAACACCGTAAGTGGAGAAGAGAATCAATGTGCCCCATGGATCATAAAACATCGCTCCCTACTCACTGACAAACCGATGTTGATGTGAAAAGAGGCCTCCCTACTTACAAAAAGAATGGAATTGCATCAATGCTCCTCCAAAATCAACATGCCTCAGATTCCTTGCGTTCTACTGCACTTTCTGTGGCCTCCTACTAGCTCTAATACAAAACATTCAACCACAAGCCAAATCCCTCTCCTCGAGCTCTGATACCATTTGTTAATTTGGCAGACACAATCTTTAACTAATACGCAACAAATACACATATCAAAGTATCAAATAGAAATATAAAACACAGTGGTTTACGTGGTTCTTCCAACTTCGGACTACGTCCACCAAGTAGGTATCCATGCTATCTTATTATTCATAACATGGAGATTATAGTCCTCATGCTCACTCACCAATGCCTCTACGAGTGAATTTATAGCACACATTTACACAATAAATCGATTATTAAACGCATTCCTATCCATATTCTAACTTGGTCTATCTAGTTGCAGCCAACGCTGAATAATAGGATCCAAATCCATTCTTCGAGGAATCCCTTGTCACCAATTTCCAACACTTCAGATATATGTATGAAAAATAGAAGCTGGAAGGAATTGACATCCAAAGCTGTACATATCTAACATATCTCCAAAGATTAAATTGCACCGACCAACATCGATATATATCTGACATATATCTGGCTTTTCGTCTTAATCCATCTCTGAGCTCTACTTAAACCCTTTATCAAAGTGATCCTCCGCAAAAGTTCTAAATGTTTGATGTTGAAGCAAAATCGCAAACTGTTATTATGACGAAAGGCGTATACCTATTGGAGATGGGCACAATTAATCACCTTTTAATTTAAAATTCTAATACGATGGCTAACAATTGAAAATGCTCGAATATTCTTAGTCGTCCTCTCAAATCAATGAATGTGATTTACTCTTCATAACTTCCTTGTATTTTTGAATGCATCGGTTAACCTGTTTACTTTTTAACATTTACCTAATCATATTAAGAAATTAGTGTACCACCATATGATTGCCACATTATCTGATTAGCCTTTGGAATTACCACATTTAAGATTAACTTTTGGATTTCCTCAACTATATGTTCGTTTCAATTCACGAGAGTGTTGTCCGTCCAAATAACTCTCGATGTTCACCAGCCGCAACACCAACCACTTTGCGGCTGTGCTAGTTAATAATGCAGCTCATGTAGTTGCAGCAATAACCTAGTACAAGGTGTAGGATGAAGAGGCCGTTTTTATGGCAAACGAGCAATAACGAGAGATAGCTACCACACTAATGGGATATTCGAAGATCCCAAATTCGCTTAACAAGCAGATTTGAACTTAATCCACACAAAAATTTAATCAAATCAGCCAAACGCAAACGAATCATAAACCTATTGATGGAACCTGATTATGGCGAAGACTGGGCCCCTCCAGTATGATGCGATATACAAAATTACAAGAAATGAATTTGCACACCTTAACATTAATTTTCGACTTTAAACTCCTAGAATCATTTTAAGCCAAAAGGACTTATGTCATGCTTTCCCTATTAAGATCCCGATTCTCCTTTCATTTCCATCGTCTCTAATACTAACAACATCGCAGCGGGACCCGGACTGTAAATGATTTTCCTTTAGAATATATATAAAAGATTTTAGCTGGAAACATGAATATGAAAAACATAGTGCATTACTGACATGAAAATTTGCTTGTGACGGGATCAGTACGCCCCGCCTTTTACGGGCAATTGTTTATTGCGCACGGCTTTCCATGTTCTCATTATTGAACTTCAAATAATCAAATTATTGCAACCTTTTAGCTCTCATGTCACAACTGGCAAAGGACATAACCGAAAAAATACGGCTCTACGAGATGTGGGGACTCAGAGACAAGAATCACGTTCTTTGTACGTAAATTAAGTACGTTATGGGACGTTTTGTTAGTCAACAACCCGACCTAGCTCGTGACATCAAATGAATGCCGTGCGTTTTCCCATTCCTGATAAGGACCCCTTTTTTCTTACAGTATCTTATGTGAAGCCAGACAATCATTTCGGGGCCCGCAGGATCCCTTTTTCATTACAGTATCTTATGTGAAGCCAGAAAAGGGTTATGCTGTTTGGAATAAAGGTTCAGAAAAATAAGCCAATGATGAAAACCTTATCCACCATGCATGTTACAAAACCTATCTAAAAGAAAAGTTTAGCCGTTTGAGGCGTGTGACTGTTAAATTCTTTTATTTTAAAAAAATCACATTCCATATTAATCAACCCGAATTTGCCAAATTGATAGTTTCAAAGTTTATTAATTACATACATGGTATCTCTTCCCAAACGGTACACGCAACCGTGCGGTTACATACATCGTCGGCAAACAGCAGCGAAACCATTATTTAACTCCGTGAGCTAGATATGGTTGAAGATGACTAACACAGCCACAAGTCACTTGTGGCTGGTGAATGCCGAAATAATTGAGTCTTGGGTAAGAGCTTGCAGTAAATAATAGTTGGAGTAAAAATCGTAGCTGGTAAACTTGGGCTCTTTAGAAAATGAAAGGTTAATGAGGTGGCAATCAGCTAGTCATCATAGTAAATTTTAAATATGATTAAGTAAAAGTAAAAAAATAAACATGTAAACGATGTCTCTATAATAGTGAGGAAGTTAGTGGTTGAAATCACAACCATTGATTTATTGAGACTATTAAGAATATTTTAACAATATTTAATCTTGTCCATACAAAACTGATTAAGTACTAAAAACATATTAAATGTGCCCATTGTCAATAGTTGTAAGCCTTTGGACGTAACAAGCTTTTTTGGAGAGTGCATTGCTTATAGCCAAACTATATCAAATTTTCAAACTATTTGTTACAATATTGATCTTCCTAACCTTCTAAGTCTACAAACTTATGGGGATCGTGGAACTTTTCTCTCAATATTTTCTAAACATAAAAATATGATTCTAAAAAAATCTAAGTAATCTCTTACATTTATTAAAGTTAGATATACCAATTAGAATTTGAATAAGCATTAATCATAATCATGCTTACTATTATAAAAGTGGAAAAAAAACTCAGACTTCAAAAATGTATTATAACCTTAGTAATATTTTAATTTTAAATTTGAAGTAACTTACTTGATGTTACCAAATAAATACTAAATAATGTTTTTTTCTCCAAAAATAATATGTAAACAAAGTTCTTGTAGTTGTCCTAATCACTGTAGATTAATTTATTTTATCTTCATTTAATTTGTAAGTTAACCATTATTTTAATTATATTTATTTATTTACTTACTAAAAAAATTAGTCAACTATCTCCATATATAGAGCTTTAAATTTCCCACATATCTATCCATTTATTTGATTTTTTATTATTTGTTTACCTTTTAAATATTTATTAATTTATTTTCTATTTCAAATATATGCTCTTTTTTAAATGTTTACTTTAGGGGCTTGCAAACTTTTGACATTCATTGCATGCCCTTACTGTAGTGATTTTAAATGTTTATTTTTAATTTATGTGTATGTTTTAGAGTACATCAAAACTTATGGTTTTTAATTCCAACTACTAAAAATATATTAAATAACTATTTAAATTAATAAAATGCTAAAATTATTGTTGGGTTTAATGGTTAAGAACTTGTGTTTCCTCTTAAGATGTCACGAGTTCAAATCCAAAGGGGGTAGGGTATGTATACCTTCATAGACTTTACCAGTCAAATCACTGGGCGAAGGGGGTCTCATACACCAATTTGGTGTCTGGCTTGGTCGTGACCTTAAAAATAGATTATTATTATTATCTATATGATATAATCATGTTTTATTTAAAGGCATGGTATAAGTCGTCCAACCCTCAGGCAAGGCATGTGTTGTCGTGACAGATGTAGATATATGATTGGTTAACGAATTGGCTTTCTGCAAGCTTGGTTTGGTGTGGAAAAGGGCATGCGAGGAAGATTTCCCATAGAAGAAGATTTCAGGATTTAAAGGGAGAAGTAGGAAATTATAGCAGTCAAACACACAGAGGAACATAGTCTAGAGGTGGAAGATTCTTCTCAAGAGTAAGAGGTAGAGGTAGTGAAATCAAGATTTTTTATTAAGGCTTAAAAAGGAAACTCATGAACCAACACATAGAAAGAGTTTATTCGGGACAATGTGCAAATAAAAGGGAAATGTTTCAAGGTGGCCATTGATAGTGGCAACACATAAAATCTAATTTCTACAAAGATGGTAGCGAAGTTGGGGTTTCAGAGCATGGCACTTCCTACTCTATACAAAGTGTCTTGAATGTAGAAAGGGAACCACATTCTCGTAAGTCAACAATGTAACGTAGAAATTCATTGGTGACTACAAAGATGAAATAATATTTGATATCATGCTTATGGATTTATGTCATATCTTGTTGGGAAGGCCACGAAAGTATGACAAGAAATATATTCATCATGGAAGAATAAATAAATATACTCTTGTAAAGGATGGACACAAGAATGCATTACAACCATTGAAATATGAAGGAGCTAAAGATGAGGCTAGTCCAAGTGTGTTGTTGATGAGTGGAAAGGATTTGTTGTTGGGAGTCAATAAATTGGAGGAGTACAATTTTCTTTGATTGGTAATCCTAGAGTAGTACTTACTAGAAAATATTTAAATGTTTTACCTATTCAAATTCAAGCCTTATTAGATGAGTTTGCTAACATCATAGTTGATGAGTTTCCTAAGGCCTTACCACTGATAAGGATCATTAGCCATCATGTAGACTTGTTTCCAGGAGAAAGTATACCAAACAATTTTTCCTACATAATGACACCCAAGGAGAATGAAGAGATAAAAAATTAGGTTCAGGAATTGTGGGATAAGGGATTGGTTAGATAAATTTTAAGCCCTTGTGTTGTACCAAATGTTTTGAGTCAAAAGAAGGATGGAAGCTCGAGGATATGTATAGACTACAAAGAAATAAACAAGATAACAATAATTACATATTTCCTTTATCTCATATAGATGATTTGATGGACTTTCTAAGTGGTGAAAATTATTTTTCAAACATGGACTTAAAGAGTGGATATCATTAGATTAGGATGAGAGAGGAAAATGGATGGTCTTGATGTTTTGGGAAGCATCGGGAAGACATTCTCCGAACATTGGCCATGTGACTTGACTAAGGAGAATGGAACATGCATTTTCTTTATTCTTGATCATGTGACTTCATAAGGACCGAAAAAGACTCTAGGAACATATGAATTGGGAAGATATTATTCTTAGATGGACATGTGACTTGGGTAAGGAGAATGGACCACATCATTGATGTTCTCCATGTATTATCATTAGGTATAAAATATCTGTAGATGTCCATATGACTTGGCTAAGGAGAATGGACCAAATGTAGTCTCTATCCTTTCTCATGTGACTTGACAATGATTGATAAAGATTTGAGGTGCTATGTAGGAAATGGACACATCAACTTGGTGCATTCCAAAATGTATTACATCAACCAACCTCAAGAAAACCTTTCTAGAAAATAAGAAGTGTCAAGAGGATAAAAAATGTCCATATTACCATTAAAGAATCCCTAGGAAGCAATTAAAGACCCAAGAAGAGAGGTTGGCCTCCTCAAGTACAAGACAAACAATAATAAAGTAAAATTGAAGACTCGAGAAGAGAAGTTAGCCCCACATGAAAAATAAAGCTTACTTAACAAATATAAAAAAAGGATCATTTAATTTCATTTGACACACTCACTCACTTATCTCTCACTCAAGGAAGAAGTCGCAATTTTCAAGGAGGTCTTATTTGGGGTAAAAATCACTACAACTTGAAGTTCTTCGTATTCTATCTTGTGTGCTACTTATTAAGAGTTGTGATAGGCTTGTGAGGTGAATCTTTGATATATGTTGGTATATATTGATGGTGTTAAACTTGTAAACTCTTGAATTGATTCTTATATAATAAAGGTTGTTGTCTTTTCTTCGAAGGTTGGAATTCCCAAGATAGATTCTTGTGTTCATGTGTCTATTGTGCACGGTTAATATTTTTTTATATTGTTATTTTAGTTGAATTTTAGTAGTTGAGATTTTCATTGTATAGTTATTCTATAATAATTGTTGCATGAAAGGAAAATTTTCATTGAAATTATAAGACAATAACTATTATATCTAAGAATCATGAAATTCAACATGGAATCGGAGATTTGTTGAAATATTGTCACCGCACAGTCATTGCACAATCACATAACTATATCTTATATGAAAATCATTGGGCACTTTTCTTGAAGCCTTCTGGATAATTCTTGCATTGATGCTTCGAGATTGCCAAAATGTCAAGATTGAACTTTGGTCAAAGTTAAAGTAAAAGGTTGATTTTTGGTCAAGGTCAAAACATATGGTCAAAATCAAAAGTCAAATATGGGTTCCAATTTCATAATAGAAAACATTAATTCTTGTTATTGTTATTGTTTCAGTCAGGTTACCATGAAGACAAAGAAATAATGCTCCTTTGTCTCCTCTCTTATAGAAACTATTACATATAGTAGTTATACTTGGTTGGTTGACATAGGTGCTTCTAGGAACATGATATCTTACCAAAATTATCTCAAAATTTTGATAGAGAATAAATCATCACTACAAGTGGAACTTGTAGAAAATGCCAAGTATGCAGTAAAAGGAGTTGGAACCACATCGTTCCAACTAGAATATGGAAATTCTCTACATATCAATGATGTCTTGTTTGTACTAGGACTAAGAAAGAATCCACTCTCTATCTCAGCATTGGAGGATAAAGGCTATAGATTTGTATTTGTGGATGTAAAAGTTCTTGTATGGCCTAAGTATTCATAGATTGATGCACCATAAGTGATTGGTTTCCAAGAGGGAGGATTATATAAACCATCAAGACATCGAACCTAGGATTTGATACATGATAAACCCAACTTATGTGAGCTATGGAATCTAATATTTTACCACCTACACTACAATGCTTTACCAACATTAAGGAAAATGGTTACAAGTATTCCAAAGCTCCACGAAGAACATGAAGGGATTTGCAGAGGATGTACTCTTGGTAAGAATACCAAGGGACCTTATCAAACTAGTGATAATAGATCCAAAGTAATCTTGGATCTAGTGCATTCAAATGTATGTGGAGATATGATAGTATCATATTTGGGATGCTTGTTGTACTATGTGACATTCATTGATGATTTCTCCTAGAATACATGGATCTACTTCATAAATACCAAGGATGAATTATTTAAGATGTTCCAAGAGTTCAAGGATCACATAGAGAAATTGATAGGGAAGAAGATAAAGGTTTTAAGAACATATAATGAAGGAGAATATACTTACAAATACTTCAACAATTTCTGCAAGAAATAAGGGATCAAGAGAGAGTTGATAGTTCCTTAGAACCTTCAACAAAATGGTGTTGCAAAAAGAGAGAACATGTTTATCGTGGAGGAAACCAAGGAAATGATTCATGATCAAAATATACCCATGCTCCTATGGGAAGAAGAATCCAACACAATAGTCTATATTCAGAACAAAATCCTTCATCGGATATTGGAAGAGAAGACTCCTAAGGAGGCATTCACAGGAGTGAAGCCAAAGGTTAGTCATTTGAGGATATTTGGTTGTCCTATATACATGCATGTACCAAAGGAGAAGAGAACGAAGATAAAACCCTCCATAGAGGAGGGCACCTTTGTTCGATATAGAGAAACTTTAAAAGCCTACAAAATCTATATTCTCAGAAAATGTGAGATTGAAGTCAGTTGTGATGTTAACTTTAATGAAGAGATAAATTTTAAGAGATCCATAGAATCTCACATAGAGGTTGTTAGTGAGGAGCAGAAGGATCCCAAGGATGATGGTATACATAAAACTAGTCCAACTGATTATTCTTTAGACGATCAAGAACTACCAGCATGACCAGTGGATATACCTAGAGATGTTGTAGTGACCAGGAAGAGGCTAGAATGGCTTCATGATACTTTGCAGGATGTATAAGGACATGTAACTCCCCATGGTACTTCCAGGGAGAGAAAGATACCTAAAAGGTTCTCAATTTATATGGAACTGATGAGCCACATAATTAATTCACAACCTTCCAGTTATGAGGAAGAAACTAGACAACATGTCTCGAAAGATGACATGATAGAGGAGTATGAGTGCATCATGAAGAATTCTGTGTGGGAGTTCATTCTGATATTGGAAGGGAAGTAAATAGTAACTTCCAAGTGGATTTATAAAATCAAGGATGCCTTAGATGGTAGCATTAAAAATTACAAAGCCATGTTTGTAGCAAGAAGATTCTCCTAGAAAGAGGCAATGGATTATGAAGACACATTCACTCTAGTCACAAGGCACACTTCCTTCAAGACCATTATTTCTCTTTCTTTAGTTTTTTGTTGGAAATTACATCAGATGGATGTAACAACTGTGTTCCTCAATGATGTTATTGAGGAGGAAGTGTACATACAAAAACCTCCAGGTTTTGTGATAAATGGTAAGGAATCCCATCTCTACATATTAAAGAAGGTCTTGTATGGACTCAAGTAGGAACACATATCATGGTACTCCTAGAATGATGTATACTTGATGAGCTTGTGGCTCACCAAGAATGATGCATATTGCAACCTTTACTAAAATTTTGTTGATGGATATCCCTTTATTTTGGTTCTATCTGTTGATTATTTTTTCCTTATGGGAGCATAATGGCTCATTACCATGAGTAAGAGGCAGTTGGCATCAAAACTCAAGATGAAGGATCTTAGATTGATGCACTATTTGTTAGAAAAATAGGACCGTGGAGCAATAAAATAAAATAAAATGAGGAAATAAAACACAGAAGATACACAATACAATAGAGACACAGATATACGTGCCTCACCCAATGTTGGCTACATCCACCAGAGAAATTTCCAGGTCCTTCCTTTATTATTATCCAACAAATGAAGGGATACAACTTACATCAAACCCGTTGTAACTTCCTCTTCTTTCTCTCATAGTATCCTATCTCATAATACAATCTTCACTATAATGCATAGCTGCAATATGTTTCCCTCATAACAGAGGGTTTCCATCTAGGGAAAAAAACCCTAACATAATTTCTACCATTAGATCTGCGTCCTTATAATGAATGGTCTAGGTTACCCCCTGTAGAGGGGGTAACCCCCCTCTGCACTCCCTCGTGTGGAAGAGTGTACACACTTCTGGGGTGTAAATATTTCATGGGGTATAAACACGGATGAAAACAAAAGACCTCTGAATCAGGAAGATAATCAGGCTCCACAACGAACACTATTTCCTGGGATTGGAGGTATGGGTGAGACTAGGCAATATTTTCCTTGGACAAAGAAAATACGCAGTTGATATTTTGCACAGATTCAATATGATGGACTACAAGTCCATGGCTACACCTATGGAGACAAATATGAAGAATTTGAGTGATTCGGCTTGAGATTCAGATTTGTTGGATCCAAGTATGTAAATGAAGTTGAATGGATCCTTTATGTACCTCATTAACACTATGAAATATATTGTTTTTGAGGTAAACACCTTGAGCCAGATTATAGTAGAGCTCAGAAACTACCATTGGGTTGCAACAAAGCATGTGTTGATGTACTTGCATGGTACAATTGGATATTTTATCAGTTATGTCTGAGGTGGTGAAGTGAATCTATAGGGATATAAATATTCTAACTGGGTATGAAGTTTAGTGAAAGGAAAGAGCACCTCAGGGTGCTTCTTCAAATTAGGATCAGCTGGGATATCATGGATTAGCAGGAAGCGAACTTATGTAGCACTCAATATAGAAGAAGTTGAGTATATCACAACAAGTGTCGCAAGTCATGAAGCAGTATGGATCCAAAAAATACTTGTAGGACTAATTGACCAACATCTAGATACAACCTTGATACATTGTCATAACTAAAGTTGTGTCAATCTTTTAGAAAATCGAGTATTTCATGACAGGTCGAAGCATATTGAGACCAAATATCACTTCATCGAAGACATGGTACAAAAGGGAGAAGTGAACCTCTAGCACATATCCACATATGAGTAGATTGTAGACATTCTCATCAAACCTCTTGTGAAGGAGAAGTGTGAATACTGTAGGGACAAGCTTGGCATGATGAAGAATGTCTCCCTCACTGAGAGGGAGTGTTCATGTTTTAGGAAGCATCAGGTAGACATTTTCCTCATATTGGCCATGTGACTTGGATAAGGAGAATGGCCTAGACATAGTCTTTATCCTTGATCATGTGACTTGACAAGGACTGACAAATACTAGAGGCACATATGCATGAGGAAGACATTCACCTCAGATGACCAAGTGACTTGTCTAAGGAGAATGAACTAGGGCATTGATGTTCTCCATGTATTAGCATTAGGAAGAAATTCTCCTCAGATGGCCATATGACTTGGCTAAGGAGACTATTTGAGGTGTAGTTTCTATCCTTGATCATGTTACTTGAAAAGGAATGACAGAGACTCGAGGTGCTATGTGGGAAATGAACACATCAAATAGTTTCATTCCATAGAAGATTACTTCAACTGGGCTCAAGGAAAACCTTTCTAGAAAAGAATAAGTTTAAATAAGATAAGACAAGGCCCATCTACCCATTAAATAATCCTTGGGAATAATTTGAATACTGAAGAAAAGAGTTCGACCTCCACACGTAAAAGACAAAAACCAATAAAGTCAAATTGAATACCCAGGAAGAGAAGTCGACCCCACATGAAACATAAATAAAGGTTCAATTCATTTCATTTGACACACTCACTCACTCATCTCTTACTCAAGAAATAAGGCACAACTTCCAAAGAGGTCTAATTTGGGGTAAAATTCGTTGCAACTAGATGTTCTTGGAATTCTATCTTGTGTGCTACATCTCAAGAGTTGCGCTAGGGTGGGAGGTGAATCTTTGATATATCTTGGTCTATTTTGATGATGATAAAATTTTAAACTCTTGAATTGATTATTCTATAAGAAAGTTTGATGGTTTTTCTCCGAAGGTTGGGTTTCCCACAATAAATGTTTGCGTTCTTGTGTCTATTGTGTAGTGTTAAGATTTCTAGATATTTTTATTTTCCCTGTATTGTAATAGTTTATATTTTCAACATATAGTTATTCTATGATAATGGTGGCATGAAAATAAATTTTGCATTGAAATTATAAAACAATAAGTATCATATATAAGAATTAGAAGATTCATCACATGGAAGACAACCTTTAATAGCAATGATGGTTTGTATGATTGGTTTTTCGTGCCTTTTAGCTTGAGAAATGCACCTAGTAAATTCTTGAGTTTCATGAATGAAGTCCTCAAGATTTTATTGGAAAATTATAATTGTATATATATATAATATTCTATTCTACAATAGAGAAATGGAAGAACAATTAAGGTTTATGAAGATGGTGTTGAGAAAGTTGCAACAAGAGAACATTTGATAAATCTAAATAAATATTTCTTTATGAAAATAGAATTAGTATATTTAGGCTTTGTAATATCTAAATAAGGGATGTTTTTAGGGGATAAATTTCTCTCATGGGATAATTTTCCATGGTTTTCCCCCCAAAAAATATTCGTTATTCTAAAAATGATTCGCCCAAATTCTATATGATAAAATTATTTTACCTTAAAAATCACAAAAAAATTATACAAACTATACAAAATCCTTAAAAATTTGAAATTTTTATAAAAATATATCCAAACATTTAATAGTTGTAATATGAAGGATTAGTAAGATTCTCCAATGTTTTTACATTTTAAAAAGAAAATCATCCTTAAAATTATCCTTGATCTAAAGATGACCTGAAGATAGATGCTCCAAAGGTGAAAGCTATCAAGAAGTGGCCATCTCCAAGAAATATTTATGAGGTAAGATGTTTTCATGGATTGGAATGTTTCTATAGAAAGTTTATTAGAAATTTGAGTAGAATATATGCTCCTATACTTGATACTATTAGGAAGGAACATCAACCATTCAAATTGAAAACATAATATGAAAGGGGATTCATATTATTGAAAGAAAAGATCAATGAACAACATGTCTTAGTTCGTCCATATTTTCATAAACTTTTCCAAGTCAAGTGTGATGCAAGAGCAATGGCTATTGGTGTTGTTCAAAGCCAAGATGAGAATCCTATTTTCTTATTTAAGTGAAAAGTTGAATGATTCCAAGAAGAAATGTTCAACCTATGACAAATAATTCTATGTAGTGATCCAAGCTTTAAAGACATGGAGGCATTTTATAATGCCTGAGGAATTTATTTTCTATATTGATAGTCATGATTTGTAGTTTATAACTAAGCATGAGAAATTGAATCAAAGACATGCCAAATGGGTAGAGTTTATGCAAAAATTTACATTTTTTCTTAAACATATTAGTGGTAGTGCTAAAAAAGTTGCAAATGCCTTTAGGAGGAGGGTTTTGGTTTTGCTGGAATTCCAAGTGAACACTTTGGGTTTTGAACATCTCAAGGAAATGTACAAAGAAGACTCAGAATTAAAGGAATCCTATGAAGAATAAGAAAATCCAGTCATCAAAGATATAAGTCCTTGGTTAGAGTATATGATTCAGGAGGGATTGTTGTTCAAAGGTAGTCAATTATGCATTCCAAAATGGTCAATGAGAGATAACTTGATGAAACAAAAGCATAATGGAGGATTGGTTGGTCACTTTGGATAGGAAAAAACTTATGCTCAGTTAATTTATTCTTCTTATTGGCCAGATACAAGATATGATGTTAAGAAACTTGTACAAAACTGTATAATTTGTGAATATACCAAAGAAAAGTAACCGAACAAAGGTTTATACCAACCATTTCCCATTTCCCATACCAAGTAGACCATGGGATTCCATAAGCATGGATTTGTTTTTGGGTTTACATAAAACTAAGAGGGAGAGTGATTCAATTTTTGTGATTGTATATACATTCTCAAAGATTGAACATTTTATAACTTATTATAAAACCAATGAGGCAATTTATATTGCCAAACTATTTTTCAAGGAAATTGTTATATTGGATGGATTTTTGCTTTTGTTTAAAATCCATGTATAAACTGTTTGAACAGTTAGACAAAGTGTTTGTGGTTGTAGGAGAATGTGTGAAGATATTTGTTACATATTGATATCGACCAGAGCCAAATTGGGCGCGTTAAATTTGGTTTTCAGACTCCACTCTACAAGTTAAAGTAAACATATGGTGGAGATATGATCAGGGATACCTTTTTAGAATTGAAAAACATGATAATATCATTAGGAATCGTCACATCGGGATGAAAAATTCACTTATAAATTATCTATGACAAGTAGGGGACGAAGATGATAAAGTTGGAATAGAGCCTGATCACTGACGATGACATTCTAGGTAAGCACACTGATGAGAAATGGGGCCAACGACGATGAGTTAAGCCCAATCAAATAAACCAAAGATGAGGATATATGTTAAGAACCTGAATAGATCTACAAATCCAAATACTGAATACAAAAGCACCACAACAGATATAGAAGAACAATATAGAAGAAACCACACTTTATTATTATCAAACCCTTGAGGTAGGGCAACACCATACAATGGATCCTATTATGGAAGGGATCCTCTCCTGTTCACTTGCCTCTTCGAGGG